>JAOWBW010000614.1:659408-728992 GCA_026119855.1 Campanula takesimana | reverse complement strand
AAAAGTTTGAGCTAGTTTAAATACAATGACCCATTTGTATGGGTAAGATTGTATGGAGTAGAGGCTCTCTCTCGCGCCCGGGTGCGCAGGGGGGTGCAAATTTGATGATTTATGCCTCGGACCGACGGACTCATGTGTGCGCGACCTGCGGACACGAATGTAGTTCCGAAATGGCCTAGCTCGACCAAGTGACCTTTGTTTATTTTTTTCTTCCCAGACTGTAATTCGAATTTGACTAAGACAAATTGAATTGTAACAGTCAATTTAATTCTGTGTTAAATACAATGATTGTAACAGCAGAATTAAATTCCATTTACTGTCATTCATTTCCAGATTGGAGTGGGATCATTTGAGCAGAATAAATTCAGGAGTTCACAACATTTTTTGACACAAGAAAAATTTCCATCAGTTCCCAACCTCTCTCGTTGATATCCTCTTCTTTGGCCCTCCTTGCAATTTCGTGGTGACATCGACCCGGCACGATTTCAGTTCGCCGGAGGTTTTAGTGTGCAGATTCCGTCCGGTTAGTCCGTTGTATCCTGGGAGGCGAACGTCCAAGAACACCTCAAGCACAACTTGGTGAGGGGGCGAATTTGTTTTAAGGAGAGTGTGGCATTCACATGACTCGGACAATCCAAGAAGCTGATTTCTGTTTTTCATTTTCTGATATTATTGTTCTGTTTCTGTTTTGTTTTCATATTCTGTAATTTGAATAACACTTTCTTTAGACAAAAATTTGTGTGAGATGGTCTCACACGATGATGAAACAGATTTTGTTGAAAAAGTAAAAAGTTTTCCCCTATAAACAAGACGGAGCAAACTAATTTCCTCTCTAGTCAAAATTTGTCTCCCATGTGTGAGACCTTTCTTGACCCCTAAACAAAAACCGTCAATTAGTCAACTCTTAGTCAAGGTTCATTACTTGTACCAATAAATTGTTAAAGATACACTCACCCACACCGGTGCACCCACCTCCAGTACACCCTCCGGTGCACCCACCTCCAGTACAGCCGCCGGTTCCTAGGTTCGGTTGCTAGGGTTTCTTGGGCTACACACTTTGTTATTTTTGATATGTATTTGTTTCCTTAATTTTAGAGATTGTATATATCCTTTCCTTAACAACCTTGTATAGATAGGAAGTAAATATTCTATCCTAGAATAGGTCTCTAGTCTTGTACTATAAATGTATTGCCTTTGTGAATAATAAAATTACTTTTGCCCATTCTCATATGGTATAGAGCTAAAAAGATCCAACCCTACCTATTCCTTAATTTTTCGGCCAACCCCCTACCACACCATTAATGGCCACCGCCACCTCTACCATTCCCAACTCCGCCCAACCGGAGCACCCTCTCATCCTAGTTAACCTTTCCATGTGCCGCCTCCTCACACCACTAACCTACCTCACTTGGGCGTCTCAAATCACGTCCATCCTCTTTGGTCTTGACCTCCTAAAATATGTTGATGGTACCTACCCCAAACCCGATGACACCATCACCATCACCACTCCTGCCGTCGCCGCCTCTGGTGACGTCGCTGCAAAACCCCACAACCACCACTACTCAAAACCGTCGGCCACCACATGGAGCCGCCAAGACAGCCTCATCCTTGGAGCGCTCATTGGCACATTAGACCCCACTGTTGCCCCTCTCATTCATCAAGCTTCCACCTCTCACGAAGCTTGGACCACTCTTAAAACCACATATGCCAACCCCTCTCGTGGCCACATTTTACAACTCAAAGACAACCTTGCCAACCTCACCAAAAACACCTTATCTATCTCTGACTATATGAATGCTGTCAAATCCTACACTGACAAACTCGCCATTTTAGGAAAACCCATGGACCCCGAAGATATCATCTCCACAATTCTCAAAGGCCTAGACTACAAGACCTATAAACCCGTCATTGACTCCACCCGTGCCCGTGACAATCCCATCTCCTTTGATGCTCTCCATGAAAAACTCATCCAACATGAACTTACCCTCAAACAACACCCCTCTCCTACCCCTCTCCCCACCACCGCCTTCGCTGTTCAAACCCGCCCCGCCTCAAACCGCAACAACTTCCGCCCCAAACCCAATCTGCCGCCCTCTCCAACCTCTCCTAATACCCCTCTTCCCTTCAAAGGAAATGCCAATATTGTCGCAATGTCGGCCACGTCATGCCGTCAATTTAAAGCCGCCTACCCTGGTGTCACTTTCCATCCCCCAAACCGCCCCAACCGTCCCTCCAACCCCTCCCCTCAAGCCAACACCGCCACCATTCAAACCCCCCAACCCCAAAACCATGGCTTCTTGACAGTGGTGCAACAAACCACATCACTAATGACCTCTCTAACCTTGCCCTCCACTCACCCTATAATGGCAGTGATGAAGTTATCATCGGGGATGGCTCATCTCTTCCTATTTCTCACATAGGTTCCTTTTCCTCCTCTTCACTCATCTTTAATAATGTTTTGCACGTTCCTCTCATCTCTCGTAATATTATATCTGTCTCTCAACTTTGTCTTGATAACAATGCTACCATTGAGTTCTCACACTCCTCTTTTTTCTTAAGGACAAAGCAACGAGTCAAACCCTCCTTCATGGACACCTTGAGGACGGCGTCTATCTCTGGCACCCTCCGCCCCATCAAGCTCACTCCGGCATACTCTCCTCTCAATTGTGGCATCATAGATTAGGACATCCCTCCCCTCTATCCTTAGTTTACTTCGTAGTCGTTTTAATTTATCTGTCTCTTCCAGTATTTCTCCGTGTAATTCATGTTATATTAATAAAAGCCACAAACTTCCTTTTGCTACTTCTTCTCTTATTTCCCATGCTCCTCTTGATCTTATTTACTCTGATGTATGGACTTCTCCTATTCACTCTTTTGATCACTTCAAATACTATGTGATTTTTGTTGACCACTACACCAAATACATGTGGTTCTATCCTCTTAAACACAAATCCGACACCTTTAACACTTTTCTTCGCTTCAAAACCCTAGTCGAAAAGTACTTTCAACACCCCATCAAGCAAATTTACTCTGACAATGGTGGCGAATATCTCAAACTTACACCCACCCTAGCCTCAAATGGCATCACCCATCTCACCACTCCACCTCATACTCCAGAACACAATGGGTATGCAGAACGTCGTCATCGTCATATTGTTGAAACTGGCCTCACCCTCTTATCCCATGCCAAACTACCCCTCACTCTATGGCCATTTGCCTTAACCACTGCCACCTACCTCATCAACCGCATGCCAACACCTACTCTTCACAATGAGTCTCCCTACCTTCGTCTTTTTCAGTCCCCTCCCAACTATACAAAATTACGAAGCTTTGGGTGTCTATGTTATCCCTGGCTTCGCCCATATGCTCCTCACAAACTGGCCCCCAAGTCCCTACCTTGCATATTTGTTGGTTACTCCCCTACCCAAAGTGCCTACTACTGTCTCGACCCACTTTCTCATAAGGTCTACACATCTCGACATGTTCGGTTCGTTGAAAACACCTTCCCTTACAACTCTTTAGTCTCCCCACCCTTGTCCACCCCCACTCCCTCCCCTTCCGACTGGAACACCCTATTTCTCCCCATATCCTCTACTACCCCACCTCCTCAACCCCCACCCTCAACACCCTTGCACCCGTCCGAACCAACCCTTAACCCGCCCGCACCTCTTCAACCATCAAACCGCCCTCCGGTTTTACCCCAAACCGCTTCTCACCAACCATAAAACCGCGCCCCAGCTTCACCCCAAACCGCTCCTCACCAACTAACAAACCGCACCTCGGTTTCACCCCAAACTGCCCCTCATCCACCATCAAACCGCACTTCGGTTTCATACCAAACCGCACCTCACCACCCAACAAACTGCCCCTCGGTTTCACCCCAAACCGCACCTCACCAACCACTAAACCGCACCCCATCTTCTCTCCAAACAGAACCTCACCAACCACCAAACCGCACTTCACCAGATCCGCCCGAACCCCTACACAACCCGAACACACCCCTCTTTGCTCCGGCCGCACCTTTCCCTGACCCGACCGAACCACCTCCCCCCACTCATCAAGGCCCTGTTACCCGTCTCTCTCGTGGCATAGTTAAACCCAACCCCAAATATGCTCATCTCTCCACCCTCTCATCCCCATCCAGTCTCCCCACCACCACAAAGCAAGCTCTCTCTATACCTCACTGGCGTGATGCCATGCTCGAAGAATACCAGGCCCTAACTCGCAACAATACCTGGTCTCTTGTCCCATCTTCCACCGCCCATAATATTGTTGGATGTAAATGGGTTTTCCGCATCAAGTACAATCCTGACAACACCATTCAAAAGTATAAAGCCCGCCTTGTAGCTAAGGGCTTTCATCAACAACCTGGCATCGACTACACTGAAACCTTCAGTCCTGTAGTCAAACCTGCTACTATTCGTCTCCTTCTATCTCTTGCCACAACCAACCACTGGCCTCTTCGCCAACTTGATGTTAACAATGCCTTTCTTCAAGGCTCTCTCTCTGAAACTGTGTTTATGACACAACCTTCTGGCTTCGTTGACTCCAAAAACCCTACCTTTGTCTGTCGCCTGTCTAAGGCTATCTATGGTCTCAAACAAGCCCCACGTGCCTGGTTCACTGAACTCAAAACCTTCCTCCTCTCCTATGGTTTTCATCCCTCCTTAGCCGACCCCTCTCTATTTATTCTCAAAAACTCTTCCAATCCTCTTTATCTTCTTGTTTATGTCGATGACATTATCGTCACTGGTCCGTCCACCTCCCTCCTTAATTCCTTCATCACCAGTCTTTCCACACGTTTCTCTCTCAAAGACCTTGGTCCACTCTCCTATTTCCTTGGTGTTGAAGTCACTCCCAATAAAAATGGCCTGTTTCTCTCTCAAACGAAATATGTCCATGACCTCCTCACCCGTCATCACATGATTGATTCAAAACCCCTACCCACTCCCATGGTCACCTCTCCAGCCCTCACCCATTCTTCGGCTGCCACCCCACCCACCGACCCCACTACTTATCGGGCTATCGTTGGTAGTCTACAATACCTCTCGTTCACTCGTCCCGATATCGCCTTTTCTGTCAACAAACTAGCTCAGTTCATGAAAAACCCCCACCACACTCATTGGACTGCTCTCAAACGTCTTCTTCGTTATCTTCATGGTACAATGCATCTCGGTCTTCAACTGTTTGCCACCAGTCCGCCTTCACTTCATGCCTTTTGTGACGCTGACTGGACTGGTGACAAAGATGATTATGTATCCACTACTGGGTACTTAGTCTACCTTGGTCGCAATCCCGTTGCATGGTCTTCCCGTAAGCAACGCACCCTTGCCCGGTCTTCCACTGAGGCTGAATTTCGAGCCATTGCTGATACTACTGCGGAGGTAATCTGGGTTCGTAATCTTCTCCAAGAGCTCGGTATTTCCTCCTCTCTACCCGTTGTCTACTGCGACAACCTCAGTGCTACAACTTACTCTGCCAACCCGGTGTTTCATTCTCGCATGAAGCATGTTGCATTATCCTTTCACTTTGTGCGCGAAATGGTCCACTCCGGCAGTCTTCGTGTTCAACATATTTCTGGTGACGATCAACTTGCCGATGTTCTCACCAAACCTCTTGCCCGCCTTCGGTTTTCTCAACTTATTTCCAAGATTGGTCTTCTCCAGAGTTCGGCCATCTTGCGGGGGAATGTTAAAGATACACTCACCCACACCGGTGCACCCACCTCCAGTACACCCTCCGGTGCACCCACCTCCAGTACAGCCGCCGGTTCCTAGGTTCGGTTGCTAGGGTTTCTTGGGCTACACACTTTGTTATTTTTGATATGTATTTGTTTCTTTAATTTTAGAGATTGTATATATCCTTTCCTTAACAACCTTGTATAGATAGGAAGTAAATATTCTATCCTAGTCTTGTACTATAAATGTATTGCCTTTGTGAATAATAAAATTACTTTTGCCCATTCTCATATAAATCTCCATCAATTCGAATTCGATCAAGTCTTGCTCTCTGTTACTAGTTTGGAATCCTAGTTTTTATCATCTCAAAGCGAAGATCACGAGATAACTGTCTGTCACTCTCCCAAATCACACACGCGACAAAACCCAAACCCATTGCTCTAAGCAAACAACAGAACCAAATACCTCAAAAGTTGTCTTTCGTTCTCTAAAATTTGGGGAAGATGGGTGATCAAAGATTGACTATTACACTCTTTTTAGGGTTTATGCTACTTAATTTTCATCAATTTGCATTGGGTAGGTTCGTGGTTGAGAAGAACAGCTTGACTGTGACTTCGCCTGAGTCCATTAAGGGTAACCATGATATTTCGATTGGGAACTTTGGTATTCCTCAATATGGTGGCAGTATGGCTGGTACTGTAATTTATCCCAAAGAGAATCGAAAAGGGTGCCGTGCGTTTGATGAATTTGGGATTTCTTTCAAGTCCAAGCCTGGTTCTTTGCCCATGTTTGTTTTGCTCGATCGTGGAGGTAGCTAAACTTTCTCAATGTTCAATCTGAAGTTCTCTTTTTAAGTTCTTGATTGATATTGATTCTCTTGTTTTTGGTGTTCAATTGGGGTTTGAGGTTGAGAATTTGAGTTTTTAGGTACCCAGTTGTTCGTTTGAACTGTTGAGTCTCTTCTGATTAATTTTGGAGGTGCCCTTTTAGTAATTTTGATCCAGTGGAATTTTTTAAATGTTTTTTTATTAGTTATATTTCTCTTTAGCTGTCCAGATTTTAGGATGTGGCTGATTGCAAAAAAAAAATGTTTGCTACTTCTGCCAATTTTATTGTGTGGTTGATTGGGAGGGTAATCTGTTTGTTAATATCATTTGGTCGTTGACGATTTTGAGTTAATTATTTTGTGTAAGGTTGTGTTGCCATACCAAGCTCAGAGGTCTGCATTGGGGATTGAAATTTTTCATGTTGATACTTGGCCTAATATTAGAGAAGTGCATTGCACAAAGTTAGTTCAATATTAAGCAGTGATTGTCATATTAAGTTTTTGAATAACGACATGGTTTTACTTCACATAGTTAAATGCTATAACTTAATCCTATGATTAAGGAACTGATTCTGATTTTCATATCAAATTCATGTCCATTTTCTGGATTGTACTTGATGAAGTGATAATTTTGCTGTTTGCTAGATTGCTTTTTTGCATTAAAGGTTTGGAACGCACAAAACGCTGGTGCTTCAGCAGTTCTTGTTGCGGATAACACTGATGAACCGCTAATTACCATGGATACCCCAGAAGAGGATATGCCTTCCGCAAAGTATATTGAGAATATAACAATCCCTTCTGCATTGATCTCAAAGAGTTTTGGTGGTAATTTGAAAAAAGCAATTAGTGATGGGGATATGGTCAATGTTAATCTTGACTGGCGAGAAGCTGTTCCACATCCAGATGATCGTGTGGAGTATGAGCTGTGGACCAACAGCAATGATGAGTGTGGAGTTAAGTGTGATATGTTGATGGAGTTTGTGAAAGATTTTAAAGGTGCAGCACAAGTTCTTGAAAAAGGTGGATATACGCAATTTACACCTCATTATATTACTTGGTACTGTCCTCAGGCATTTACAGTAAGCAAGCAGTGCAAATCGCAATGTATTAATCATGGTAGATATTGTGCCCCTGATCCCGAGCAAGATTTCAGTACTGGTTACGAGGGGAAAGATGTCGTTCTTGAAAATTTAAGGCAGTTATGTGTGTTTAAAGTGGCAAATGAGACCAACAAGCCATGGGTGTGGTGGGACTACGTTACTGACTTTCAGATTAGATGCCCCATGAAAGAGAAAAAGTACAACAAAGAGTGTGCTGAGAGTGTCATTAAATCTCTAGGTGAATAAGCTGTTTATTTCCCTTAAATTTTAAGGATTTTAGTAGTCTTAGTGAATAATTTGACGCTGATGTTTCTTCTGCACAGGGCTCGATCTGAAAAAGATTGACAAGTGCATGGGAGACCCTGATGCGGATTCTGATAATCCTGTGTTAAAAGAAGAACAAGATGCTCAAGTATGTTCAACTCATCTTTTTAGACCATTTGCTAATTGATTGCTAAATTTTTTGCAACTAGTTCTGTACGATAATTTTTTTAATCTTTTACCTTTCTTAGATTGGAAAAGGTTCGAGAGGTGATGTGACCATATTGCCTACACTTGTTGTCAATAATCGACAGTATAGAGGTTGGTTTCATGCTTGCCTATGTCTTGCTCCCTCTGTCCCAAAATGAACGTCCAAAATTGCTCTTGATAGATCAAAAATCTTCTTGATCAGGATATTCATTTTGGGACGGAGGGAATATTTGATTTTTAGAAACATGGATTTCTTCTAATCTAAAATGAGTGCTTGCAGGGAAATTGGAAAAGGGAGCAGTTCTGAAGGCTGTCTGTTCTGGTTTTGAGGAAACTACTGAACCTGTTGCTTGTCTGAGCGGAGGTAAGTTGTACTCTTATTAAACTTTAACTAATAATTTTTGTCCAAACACTCGAAAGAAAAGTATGCTTAGCCACTATTCCTTTTCACAGAGGTAGAGACAAATGAGTGCTTGGAAAATAATGGTGGGTGCTGGCAGGATAAGACAGCCAACATAACTGCCTGCAAGGTACTTGCTGTAATTCTCAGTATCACAAGTTTCCGTTTTTATTTTTTACTAATAACTTGAGGAAATTATCAGGACACCTTTCGTGGAAGAGTGTGTGAATGCCCGGTGATTGATGGGGTGCAGTTTAAGGGAGATGGTTATACTGCCTGTGCAGGTAACTTTTTTGGTTATTTTTTCAGTAGAATTTATCAGTATCTGAGGATGAACTATGAGAGTTTATGCAAAAGCATTCCAAATCCCGGCCTTACGTATATCTTACCTGTGAATGTTTGGTCTGTCCATAAATAAATGTCATTTCTAATTTAGGAAAGAGTCTATTGCAACTCTACCAATGTGCATGCAATGTGCAAATATGTAAAGCACGTTTCTTAAAAGCGTTGATATTTCAACATGCCACATTTATTATTGGACGGAGGGAGTAAATGAGAATGGATGTTGTGTACTGTAGACGAGTGTCATCCCATACTTGTTATTAACCTTATCAAAGCATGTACGACATGAATTTACAGTGTTCATCAATTAACGACTTGAGGTTTGGATTGAAGCACTCCTTGTGCGCAAGAAATATGTTCTCTTTTCAATAATTATTGTAATCTATTTTTATTCATGGATACAATGGTCATGTTGTTCAGCTTCGGTGAATTTTAATGTTTCCTTTGCAGCAAGTGGGCCCGGGCGTTGTAAGATCAATAATGGAGGCTGTTGGCATGAAGCTCGAGATGGACATGCCTTCTCTGCTTGTTCGGTTAGTTTACTGTATGCAACTTATGTGTACTTTGGTTTAACTATTTGCCGAAACTACCCTTGAGAACAAAACATGTGAATTGCACATGTCAACTTTCCATCTTAGAAATTACAAATTTGGATGGTGGGACTTAAAATTTCCAAAAGGGTGGTACAGGTCTAAAAATTCGAAAGTAAAGTTCGTGGACTATTTGTGTGACTATGACAGTACATGGACTGGTGGTTTTGTAATGAGAGAGTAAGAGGGGAGGGTGGTTAATTAGATGAAGAGACCAAACCATATCCTCTCCACTCTCCAGTGTATAATACCCCATACTCAAAAGTTAGTCCCACTTTTTTGGTTGTTGACTTGAATCAACTTTGAGCAATAATTGAGGTTAGTTATAACTATCCTAATGAAAATCTAAAACTTGTTATTAATACACCATTTGTAAATACTATGAATAACAAGTTTTAGATTTTCATTAGGATAGTTATAACCAAGGTTCTTAAAAATGCTAGGCGGTCGCTAAGCGCCAGGGGCGCCTAGCCGCCTAGGCGGGATCTAAGCGGGGCCGAGAATTCAGAAATAACTATAATATCCTAGACGGGACCTAGGCGTTTCATGAACGCCTAGCGCCTAGGCGGGGCCTAGGCGTCCTAGACAGGCGTCTTTTAGAACACTGGCTATAACTAACCTAAATCATTACTCAAAGTTGACTCAAGTTAACAACCAAAACAGATCTAACTTTCCGGGACGAAGGTAGTAAGATTTTCGTAGTTTATGTTTTTCTTTTGTTTCCTTCTCTATGAGATGAGATTAAAATTTTTGATTTTGTTGTTAACAGGATAGCGGGAACGGTGCATGTGCATGTCCTCAAGGGTTTAAAGGCGATGGTATTAAAAGTTGTGCAGGTAATATAACTTTTAACACGTGTAAAAAAGGGCCTAGTTTTACTTGTACATGGAGGCAATAAATGTGTACTCTTTGTTTTCATCACCAAAGGTTTGAAGTATGCTACTCTTTGTCCCGGAAAGTTTGTCCCATTTGACTTTTTATGGTCAACACAAATGAACTTTGACCAAACATTGATGTCGTTCTAATCATCGTCGTGAAATTCTAAAAAATCGTCACTGATAAATCACTTAATGATTTATAAAAATTGGGATTTTTCAATAACAATTTTTAGAAATTCATTGTTACCATTGGATTGATACTAATGTATGGTCAAAGTTAACGTGTGTTGACCATAAAAGTCAAATGGGACAAATTTTCCAGGACAGAGGGAGTCGAACGTTATAGTAAATAAATAAAATCTGATGCGGATGAGACAAACTTTCCGGGACAGAGGGAGTAGAACGTTATAGTAAACAAATAAAATCTGATGCGGCAGATAATTCAACTATTTGAAATTTTGTAATATGACATATTTGCCCCTGCGATTCATTCCCATACAGATGTTGATGAATGCAAAGAGAAGAAAGCATGTCAGTGTCCAGAGTGCAGCTGCAAGGATACATGGGGAAGCTATGAGTGCTCTTGTAGTGGAGACCTTTTGTATATGAGGGATCATGACACCTGCATCAGCAAGACAACTACTCAAGTGAAATCTGGGTGGGCTGCTGCTTGGGCCATTATCATAGGCTTGGCAATGGCTGCTGGCGGAGGATATCTTATTTACAGATATAAATGGAGGGTAAGGTTTTTTTTTTTTTTTTTTTTTTTTTGGCTCGGCTAACACTCTCTCCGTCCCAAGTGATTTCCCTTTGACAATTCAAACTTTTTAAGGATATGAACACTTGCTTCACTGGTCAAAACCACTTTTAAGCGTAAATTGTAGAAATGGGAACAACTTTTTGGACAATGAAAAATTATAAAAGAGAAGATGGTTTTAGGACGGACGGGGTAATTTGTAAAGTCAATGCTAGTGATCTTTGTATTATATCTGACTTCATCACTTGAATTTTCAGCAATATATGGACTCAGAGATCAGAGCTATAATGACACAGTACATGCCTCTGGACAGCCAAAATGATGTTCCGAATCACCTACACGATGATCGTGCTTGAGGAAAGCAAACTATTTAGACGTAATCCTGGATTCACGGAACCAACCCAGAAACCTTTCTTGATCCACAGCCAAAGATTTTGAAGGTGTACCTTTTGTAAACTGTCCCGAGCTGAAGTAGAGAATACGGATTGGACTTTGAGAAGGAACTAGACTGAAGTATTTATCAATGCTATCTTCCAATGGTGAGTCTCTAAATTCAAACAAATGTGTAACACTGTAAATCCTGTAATTTTATTTCAAATATTGAGTAGTTGCTGGTGCAAGAATAATTTGATATTCTTAGTTACTGTAATAAAATAATTACATTACAATTTACAATAACAAAAATGATGTTCTCTAAATCTGACCTTCTTGTATGTTAATTTGATACAAAATGACCTTTGAAATTTATAAGCTTTGGAAAATACAGCAAATTTGCTTTTTCGGTTTTTTTATTTTGACCTCCTTATTTTTGGTAAAAGTTTGTACTACGATACACTTTAACCCTCTTTTGTGCCGTATTTTTATATGATGCCTAAATTTTCATCCCTTGAACAATCTTTGGAAAAATTTCTGACTTCACCGCTTGATTTAGTTTCAGCTTAATCCAATATTTCTAACATTTCCGGCGCAAAATGTCAACAACTATGTTCTTGAATACATATTTTCGTACAACATATTTTACAGCTCCAACACATTTTAATACATGAATAACTGGATTCATATTTAAAGCCACAACATATTTATTTGGAAAAAAAAAAAAAAAAAAACACAGAAGAAGCATTCATGCAATACGGAAGTTTTGGATCCCAGGAGAGTAGGATATTTAGAAAGCAAGTACTATGAGGAGATTGAGAAAGATATTCTGAATACTGATGAGCTTTTCCATCGCTTAACCAAAAAGGAAAGAAAGGAGATTATTAAATACGAGTTTTCGAACTGGGACAATTATCGTCCGGGTCTAATCAAAGGTTCTATGCGCGCCCAACGGCGTAAACGCATTGCTTTAAGATGGGTTGAACCTTTTTTTCATTCCCCTCTTTTTTATCACTTCACAACAAGTAGACTGGATATTTATTTCAAATTTAGCCAAGTGAAGGCCCTTGTTCAAAAATTGATAGATAACTTGAAAATCAAAATAAGCAAAAAAGGCCCCCTTGCAAAAACAAAAAGGAAGAGAGACGAAAAAGAAAGGAACCCAAACGAATGTCCAAATATTTTTTTCAAATTTACTCTTTGATCAAGAGCAAATTTAAAAGTTTTTTGGACATTCATTTTGGGACGGAGGCAGTATTATTTATAAACCATTGCCATGCATTAATCAGGCTGCTGTTGGTGGCTTAAGATGATGAGCTTCAATATCCTTGGTAAGGTTTTCATGGAGCTTCCCAACAAGTGCTTCTGGATTAGGGAAATCCTCATTCAGTTTCTCAAATTCATACGTCCATGTCACCAAGCTCGTTTCACCATTTTCATCAACATGGCAGCTTATATTCAGTGTCTTGTACACCTCCATCAGATCTCCTTCAATGAACTTGAACGTGATTGATCTCTTCTCCTCCTCCACATCAATTCGATGTTTCGCGTAACACTCATTCCCCTCTATTTTTTTATTTGAAAAAAAAAAAAACGCAAGAAATAAAATTAACATCATATAAATCTACTCCCTCCGTCCCATTCGAAATACTACGATTTTTTGCCATTTTTTTTTTGTAGGGGTGAGCAAAAAATTTTGGAATTGGACCGGACCAAAAGAATCGAACCAGAGACTAGTTAAAACAGGACCAGACTAATATATGGTCTGGTTCTGGTTCTATAATACTATAGAACCTGTATGATGGTTCGGTTCTGGTTCTTGGTAAAATTAATTTCGGTTTGAACTGGACCGGACCAGTTGTGCATATGTACTTTATATATTTATTTTATATGTATTATTATATACTCCCTCCGTCCTAGAGTATATGTCCACCCTTCCATTTACATGGAGATTAAGAAATGGTGGAAGTGATGTAAGTGTTGTGAGTATAAAAGTAGGGTAGGAGAGAGAATGAGCGGGAATGAATAGTAATTTGATTAATGTTGTGAGTATAAAAGTAAAGTAGGAGATAGAATTAGTGGAATGAATAGTAAAGATTATTTGCCATTTTTGGAAGTGGACATATACTCTGGGATAGACTAAAAAGGAAAGGTAGACATGTACTGTAGGACAGAAGGAGTAGTAAATAAAATTATATACTTACTTTTGTATTATAATTTTTCAATGACCCATTTAAATTGCTTTTAAAAAAAAGACTCATTTAACTATTTTCACTTTTAAAACTTTTATTTTCATAATTCATATCCTCTTTTCGATTTAAACAAAGAGTGAAACCCTAGCCTTCGACTCTTCACCTGCACCGCCTCTCTTCTCTCTCTGTCATTTAACTTGACAGTATTTTATTTGGGTTTGATCTGTAATTAATATTAAGTCTATGTTTGTGTTTGATCTTGTCAATGTAGTGAGTTAAGAAAGTTTAAAAACAAATATACTTAGAACCAGACCAAACTAGACCAGTAGAAGCAGAACCAGTGTATTGGTTCTCACAAGTATTGGTTTGGTTCCGGTTCTAAAATTTAATAGAACCGGAGTATTGGTTCCGATTCTAGTTCAGTGATTTTTTGTCAAAAAATTGATCAGACCAGACCATTATGATCACCCCTAATTTTTTGGGTGTCCCATAGGATAGCCCAAAATGATTTTTTTTTATTAATTTGTTTATTAATATATCTACTTGTCATACTCACAACAATTTTTTCACTTACTATTTCATACCCACTTTCCATACTCACAACACCTACATTTTAAACTAGTTTTTCTAATAGAATATTAGTACTCCCTCCGTCCGAGTTTATTGTTCTTACTTTCCCTTTTGGTCTGTCCCAGATTATTGTTCTTAGTTGCTTTATTCCATAAATGGAAGAGAATGAATAGTGCTTTGGAGGAGCTTGCCCTCAAAAAGTTCATTTAATTACAAAAAAAACTTTACTTACCTAACTTACTTTCACCCACTTGCTTCATGAATAGTGTTTTTGGACATTTATATCATTCACTCTCTACTTTTGATTGACTCATTTCCTTTGTTTTTTACATTGGTTTCTTAAAAAATGTGCATAGTCAAACTAAGAACAATAAACTGGGACGGAGGGAGTATTATTCAATCCACGTGTCGGTATCAAGGATCCTATCTCAGGTAAGACGGAGGGAGTATTAACTGAGATAGGATCCTTGATCCCGACATGCGGATTAAGGAATACTAATATTTTATTAGAAAAACAAAAGCTGTTGTGAGTATGAAAGAGATAGAAAGTATGTAGGGAACAATAAGTAAATGCAGGGTTGTTGTGAGTATGACAAGTGTGTCCCATTAATAAACAAACTTTTCATTTAGGGGGATACGCAAAATGACAAAATGTTTTATTTCGAGTGGGAGGGAAGGAGTGTACATGAGAAACATAATTAGCATTATATATATAGAAACGTAAATGAGTAGGAGTATTTACCAAGAATATAATTCCAGGAAATTATGGAACCAGGTGTTCCAAATTCACCTTGGTGCAAATCGCAGGCCTTAATTATGTCTGGGCTAGCATCGGGTATCTGGTGTGGGTTGAGCTTGAACAGCTCGTGAAACGTATCTCCATCTGACTTGATCTCAAAGCTCAAACTTGTTTTACTTAAACCCATTTTTTTTTTTTTTAGCTAGTTCAGTATTTCAAACACATATGGCCAGTTCCATTTAAATAGCCATTAGGGATGGATATCTATTAAACTATGCAAAATAATATTGCACGTGAAACTACACCTTCATACCACCCATCAGCCTACAGTTCATGTCCTATTTAGAAGACATTACGAAAATCTCTGCTTTTTTATACTCCCTCTGTTTCAGAAAGATAGTCTCATTTTGATTTTTTATGGTCAACAAAAATGAACTTTGACCAAACATTGGTGTCAATGTAATCATCACAATAAAATTCTAAAATGTGTTGTTGATAAAATCACTTAATGATTAATCAATTACAACTTTTAGAATTTCACTAGAATGATTAGATCAACACCAGTGTTTGGTCAAAGTTCATTTTTGTTAACCATAAAAAATCAAAATGAGACTATCTTTCTGGGACAGAGGGAGCATTATTTAAGTGACAAAGATTCATATATATTATTGTAATCCTCTTTCCAAACACTTAGTTTTGCGAATATAAACAGAGTAATGAAAAGTTTTTTGTAAAAAAATATCTATTTTAGAATTTTTTATTATTATTATTTTTTGTTTGTTTGTTTGTTTAAAATGGATATTCATTTAAAACGGAAAAAGTATGTCACAAAACGACCCCAAACCTTCAATTTCCTATACGTTTCCTTTTTAAATAGGACATTTATTTCTACGTTAGGTACGGTTTCTAAATCAATATGGCCAGTTGCTAAACAGCACAACATTAACTGTTAATGTATACTATTAACCTCAGTCTCAGCTTAATGTGCACTGTTTGATTTTTTTTGTCTATTCAATTGATTTTTAGCCATGATTTTATGAAAATCTAGATATCTCTATGTATTTCTATAAAATGATATTGATACTATTTGTAACGATGAAACAATAACAAGTTTTAAAATTGCATATGAATATCTATATTTTCATAAAATTATGGTTAAAGTTTGAATGAATTAACCAAATGAACAGTAAAAGTGCACATTGAGTTGGGAAGGATGTTAGTATGTATGTAGCATTCATTCCTTTTGGTATTGTTCGAAGTACGACTTTTCTATACATCTTGATTAGAGTAGCAGATGGATACGATACGAATATCTTGATCAAGATTTTATGATTAAAAAAAAAAAAATCAAAGTTGTCATATCTACCCAAAAAAAAAAAACGTTGTGTAGCTACGTCCAAGAGATTGTCGCCATGAATCACGTTTTTGTTGTTTTTTTGTTGTTGTTTTTTTTTTAATGTTATCGGGACAGTACAGCAGTTGTGCCGTTCAGCTACCAATTATACATAGTGTATTGTCCTCAAACAAATGTGTAACACTGTAAATTCTGTTGTTTTATTTTAAATATTGAATAAGTTCTTAGTTCAAGAATAAATTGATAATCTTAGTTATTGTAAGAAAATAATTACATTCCAGTATAACAATAACAAAAATGATGTTGTCTAAATCTGACCTTCTCAGTTGTTCCCAGCACAAAACAACTACAGTTGTAAAAAAGGCAGTATCATTCTCGGTGCGAATCTGACAAGTGATGGCTGCTGACGGATTAGTATGAAGTGAAAAAAGAGAAGGCAATTGATACATTCTCACTGCTGCTCCTCACCAGGCATCTCTTCCTCGCCCAAACCACTTTGTGCGAGTCTGTAATACAGGATACCCATTGTTGCCAGACATGCCCTGCGTATACCAACAGTTTCATTAATACAACTTCAAACAGTTCAGCACACTGGGTCACTTCAGTCCAGGATATATATAATCCCTCCGTCCCGTCCCATAACAAACAATCATTTCATTTTAGGAACATGAGTTAAGGAAAACTGTTTTAAAAGTAGGTGGTGTTGTTAGTTTGAAGGAAACAGAAAGTGGGGGTAAGGAATATTTAGTGGAAAGTTAATTGTAAATATGATGAGTGGGTTCCATCAATAAAGAAAATAACATAAAAAAAAAATCATTTTAGGAAAGTGGGATTTTTCAATGGGACACCAAAAATGAAAAAAAATCGGTCATATGTTACGGGGCGGAGGGAGTATATAGTCTCATTGGAAAGTTCCCATTTGTCCTTTTAGAAAGTCCCACTTTCCTAAAAAAAATATTTTTTATAGTAGTTCTCTATTAATAGGACTCACTTCTCATACTCACAACAACTATCAATTTACTATTCCATACCCCAGTTTCTCTCTCCTTCATACTCACAACCAGTGTTCTAAAAGTCACTCGTCTAGGCCGCCTAGACCCCGCCTAGGCGCTAGGCGTTCATGAAACGCCTTGGTCTCGCCTAGGATATTATAAGTATGTCTGGATTCTCGGCCCCGCCTAGATCCCGTGTAGGCTCCGCCTAGGCGCTAGGCCCAGCTGTGGCGCCTAGCGACCGCCTTGCGCTTTTTAGAACCTCGCTCACAACACCTACTTCAAATCCATGTTTCCTTAACCCCGTTCCTAAAAAGAAATGAGAACTTTCCAATGGGACAGAGAGAGTATATATATTTCTCTTTCTGACTGGCTACATTTTAAGGAAGATTTTCTAACTTTAGATTTGTTTCCAAATGCTTATGTTAGTTTTGTAAAGAAAGGAACTGTGAAACATTACATGATGGCAATGACAAGAAGTAACTTTCTTATATCCATCCTTGAAGGCCTGTGATGTCGTACACGCCCTTCAGAGACATCATCTGCCTTCGATGCTTCTTTTCGTGGTGGTGCAGTGACTGGTAACGTTGGCAATGCACTTGACCAGAAAGGTAGCAATGACCTGAAAAATTTATGGCGGAATGAACCTAGAATTGAGAAAGTAGTTAGTTCCATTGACTTCTCCAAGGGCCAATAACGGAAGGGGGGAAAAAAAGTATTGCGTAGCATGTAAGACAGCATAGCATGCATTATCAATATCACCAAAAGTAAAAGAGTCTAATGAAACCAATAATGCTTTTCATTTTAACAGATTATGTTTGAGAAAAAGAATTGGCTCCAGCTGCCACAGTCGGGCAAATTTGTTAACTCTCTTTAGAATATGACTAGAATACATTATATGTGGCCTCAAAAGATTTACTTCCTCCGTCTAGTAACATTTTCCTTTTGGGCGTCCCATAAAAAATGTTAGTGTACCAAAATAGAAAGTTGATAATACTTATTTATTCTATGGAACCCACTTGCACACTCACAAGTCACAACAAAATTCCACTCACTATTCCTTACTCTGCTTTCTCTCTCCTACTTTACTTTTTCATACTCACAACACCTACTCCACTATCAATATTATATTTACTTTTCCTTAGTTCCTGAGCAGTCAATTTTGGTATCATTTGTTCTGGGACGGGAGGGCAGTACTCTACTATACCAATAAAAGTTTCCAACCTGTCACAAAAAGAGGCATATAAAAAGACATATCAACAAGAAATCCAAATACAATATTTGGATTACCCCTTCGTGCATACTTCTTGCGGTTCACGTCCTCGTCATCAGCATAATATGAAACTTCAGAGTTTTGCCTTTCAACTTGTAACGCACTCTTCCGTGTGGAAGCACCAGGCTGTAATATATTACAATTTAAATCAAAACGTAAAGCAGTAGTTACAAGAAAGCACAACCCATGCATATGGCCACATGAACGCATGACTGCTTTATAATTCCAGGCAAAAGAAAAACTCTCATTTCAATGCACTTGATGATAAATACTCCCTTTGTCCCAGAAAATTTGTCACATATTGACTTTTTATGGTCAACATAAAAGAACTTTGACCAAGCGTTGGTGTCAATCTAATGATCATAATGAAATTTTAATAATTGTTATTGACTAATCACTTAGTGATTTGTCAATTACGGTTTTTAGAATTTGACTAGAATGATGAGATCGACATAAATATTTGGTCAAAGTTCATTTATGTTGAGCATAAAAAGTCAATATGGGAAAAACTTTCCGAGAAAGAGGGAATAAATGAACTTTGACCAAGCGTTGGTGTCAATCTAATGATCATATGATTTGTCAATTGCGATTTTTAGAATTTCACTAGAATGATTATATTGACATCAATGTTTGGTCAAAGTTCATTTATGTTGACCATAAAAAGTCAAAATGGGACAAACTTTCCGAGACAGAGGGAGTATATACTTACAACGCCTGGACTCCCATTTTTCAAGAAATTGGCCTCATGTGCTGAACTAGGACCATCTATCTCCACAATATCAATGCTTGAAGGTTTAACGGAACCATTTCCGGAGTAACCTTCACCATCTTTTGCAACTGATGTACCTCCACTATGAACCAAAGGATCCGAGGCGAAAGCAGGAGGAGGGCTACGCTGCTCAATTGCCGACAATGAAACTGGATGGTTTCCAAACAAGTTCTTCTCCATGCCACTCTGCATAACAGCACAGCAGAGTTATTATGCATGTAGACTGTAGATCATCTCATCAGTTGGACACTATGCCAAAATAGAGTATGGTTGAGTTAGAATTTTAACATAGAAAACCATGCATATTAATAAAGACGGCAGATCCTCTATACCTCACTTTCAGCTTACTACAGGTATGAGATTATGCAAATTCCAGCCAACCATTTCTAAGGTCAACAGTTGTTTAACCTTGTTATTAAGTGTCACTTCAGTAGAGGTGCTTTATGGTAAAATTGTATATGAGCAGTAATAAAACAATCAACAAACTGAAGCAACACTACGATGAAATGAGGAGGCCAAAGCTGCTTTGGTCAAAATAACAAATACTCCGTAAATAACAACTGGTTCAACTTCAACCATTCAAAACAACACACTTGTATCACCCAAAATGATAAACATCAGCAAAATAATCGGACGGTGTATCAAATTAATGACAAGAACAAACAAATGACTATGTTCAACAATATAGCACAATGCACAACATAAATTGGGGCAAGCAATAGCTACTGCTGAAAGCAAGATGCCTGTGGCAAACACGAAACCACCAAAGCTTGCTATTCTGTACACATTAGAATTAATGGTAACACGTCCATGTCGTGAGAGCACCAACTCTACCATAGTAGCCATGACTCTCATCCAGTGTTCCAAAGATGGGTCAAGTTGGGGTAATATGAAGAAAAAGAGTAAAAGAATACCAGTCATCAACTTTCCATAAGGATCAGACAGAATAATTAACGGGCTCGGAGTTGGAGAAAGCATGACTGAATCCCTCAATGGTTCAAGGATAGTCCAAGTTTATCCGAAAACAGGAGCACCTTGTACTTTCAGCTTTCATAGCAACAAAAAAAAGGGGTTAATCCCATTTTGCTAGCCCGAAGTTTACATGATGTATCACTTGGGAGCCTTTAGTTTCAATCTTCTCATTTTAGGGCCTGAACATTCATTTTTGTATAAACTTAGGGCCTGGACAAGAATTTGTTAGATTTTGGATGAAAAATTGGCATGAGTCCTCTAACACCTATTTAGGGCTGTTAAGATATAAAAAAGGGTATTTATGTAATTGAGTATGTGAGGGTTAGTATATGTATTCTGGTATTACGCCTAATAGATGATCGACTGATTCTCTCGCCGCATCTCGCTTCTTCCCCGTCTTCTTCTTCTTCTTCTTCTTCTTCTTCTTCTTCTTCTTCTTCTTCTTCTTCTTCTTCTTCTTCTTCTATCATCATCTGCTTCTGTCTTTAGTTTACATGGTATCAAGAGCCTCTAGGGGCGATTCCGCACGCAACTAAAGGATCACGCAATTGACGAAAAGTATGTATGTGTGCTGAGAGCTTCGGTGAATGACTGACTGAGATTGGGACTACCGTTGTGAAATCAGAGACTAGGGTTTTGCTCGCGTGGGTGAGGCGAGTCCAGCAGTGGTGGTCGACGGCGGTGACATCGCCGGAAAACTGGACACGCGCCGGCAGAGTGTAGCGCATGACAACAGGTGGTGAACCCTAGCTCTCGGATTTTGATGCAGAAGAGGTATTCGGGTCGTTTTTTGCTCGTCTGATTGTTGTTTTGCTTTGTTTTTCATGCACAATTAGTGGATTTGTGGATTATTATTTTTTGTGGATTGTTTTGACAATTTGGCTAGTAATTTGAGATGGGAGATGCTGAAAAAAATGTGACTGTGGTGTCTGCTCAGTCAAAGTTGATTGATGTTATACTAGAGGCCGATGGGTCTAACTTCGCAGAGTGGAAGTTTTTAATTAGAGTAAACATGGGTGGTTTAAATATGGATGGACACTTGGTTAATATGTGTCCGACGGATGAAAAAGAGGCCAAAGTGTGGATGGAGGAGGATAAAAGACTCTTTCCGAAGATTGTGAACTGTATTAGTAGGAAGGTTATACTTTCTATGCAGCATTGTACAACAATTAAGGAGTTATGGGATCTTTTGCACAGGTGGTTTTCAGGTGCAAGCAACTTGAACAGGTTATATACCTTATCACAGGAGTTTCATCGTCCAAGCCAAAAAGGGCGAAGCATTATGGATTATTACTATGACGTTAAGCGTGTTAGTGAGGATTTTAATGCAGCTATGCCTATCTCTAGTGATGTGGAGGAGATGAGGGCTCAACGTGAGAAGTTGGTGATGTTTGGATGGATATCTGGATTAGATAAAGAATATGATGTGATTCGATCTCAGTTGCTATTGAGTAAAGACTTAGATTCTTTGTCTGATGCGCTATCAAGAGTTTTAAATGCATCAGGAAGTGGTAGTTCATTAACAGGCCTAGAAGTATCTGAGAGATCTGCCTTGGTGTCACAAGGTAGTGGTTATCGTGGAGGAAGAGATGGAGGTCGAGGTGGTTTTCGAGGTGGGACACGTGGTGGTAGACATACAAGAGGTCGAGGGGGACCTAGAGTGTGTTATAATTGTGGGAATCGGGTCACTTTAGGAACCAGTGTCCTAAGCCACTTTCACCGCAGCAGCAGCAGTACCAGCAGCAACAACAGCAGTACCAGCAGCAACAACAGGAGTACCACCACCAGCAACAACAACAGTCACGGTTCGCTCATGCAGTATCACAACCAGTTGCTCAACCGCAAACTCATAATGTCATTATGAGTGATGAGGAGTTTGTTAAGTTTACTCAGTATCAGATGTCTCAACCACCTTCTTCATCCTCTTCTAAAGCAACTCTAGCCAAATCAGGTAAACACGTAGCATGTTTTTCTTCAAACAAAAATTGGGTAATTGACTCCGGAGCCACTGATCATATGACTGGCAACCCAAGTGTCTTCTCTACCTATAAATCCTCTAATAAGTGTAGTAGTGTTACACTTGCTGATGGGTCCTCATCCGCAATCCTCGGTAGTGGTAGTGTTGATGCTACTCTTTCTCTACCTCTATCGTCTGTTCTATATTTACCAAATTTTCCTTTCAACTTATTATCAGTGAGTCAAATTACAAGGGCCTTACATTGTTCTGTTTCTTTCTTTCCTGGCTATTGTATTTTTCAGGATCTGTTGACTCGGAAGATTATTGGTAGAGGACGTGAATCCAATGGACTGTATGTGCTTGATGAAGTTGCTGCTACTAATCCCTCTCAAGTTTCATCCATAGCTTGTCAGATTTCTCTATCTCCTTTTCAGCTCTACTGTCGTTATGGTCATCCTTCTTTACCTGTTTTGAAGAAATTGTGTCCAGAGTTAGCGTCTGTTTCTAGTTTACCTTGTGAGTCGTGTGAGTTAGCAAAGCACATCGTGTGCCATATTTTCCTAGAGTCAATAAAAGGGTTGCATCCCTATTTGAGTTAGTCCATACAGATGTGGGGTCCTTGTCCTATACCATCTAAAACTGGTATTAGGTATTTTGTTACTTTTGTCGAGGATTACTCGAGAAGCACTTGGTTATATTTAATGAAATCCAGAGATGAGTTATTTGATATATTTTGTTCCTTCTGTGCGGAAATAAAAACTCAGTTTGATTGTTCTATTCGTAATCTGAGGAGTGATAATGCAAAAGAATATTTTTCTGGAGTCTTTTCTTCCTTCATGTCCCAAAATGGAATTATTCATCAATCTTCATGCATTGTTACTCCACAACAAAATGGTGTTGCAGAAAGAAAGAATCGTCATTTGTTAGAAGTTGCTCGGGCATTAATGTTCCAAATGAATGTCCCGAAGGTGTTTTGGGCTGATGCAGTTCACACTGCTGCTTTTCTTATTAATCGTCTTCCCTCTTCCGTACTTGATGGTCAAATTCCATATTCTAATCTCCGTCCTTCTCAGTCGTTGTTTCCTATTACTCCTAAAATATTCGGATGTACTTGCTTTGTTCAGGATGTCCGTCCACGGATCAGTAAGTTGGATCCTAGGGCATTGAAATGTGTGTTTGTTGGTTATTCCCGCACTCAGAAAGGGTATAGGTGTTATTCTCCTGATCTTGGACGATATTTGGTTTCTGCTGATGTTACATTTTTTTAGCAGAGTCCATTTTTTGGTTGTGACCCGCAGTCTATCTCGAGTAATGATGATGACTTTCACACCTATACTATTGTCTGCTCATCTCCGAGCCCTGTATCACTATCAGAATCATCGTCTCGTCCTCCAGTCACTCAGGTTTATACTCGACGTGCTTCGCAACCAGCTGTTGAATCAGTGGCAGCCACTCTACCAGCACATCCAGTTTCTGAGGTTTCACCTCCTGTACCTGTCTCCACGTCCACAGATTCTGATCTTGATCTCCCTATCGCCCTTCGAAAAGGTAAACGTACATGTACTCATCCTATTGCCTCATACGTTTCCTATGATCAATTATTTGTTTCCTCTCGTTCGTTTGTTGCTTGTCTTGATTCTGTCATTACTCCTAAAACTGTGTCCGAGGCTTTATCACATAATGGTTGGAAATCTGCTATGGAAGAGGAAATGAAGGCCCTTAAGCATAATGGTACATGGGATTTAGTTTCCCTTCCTGATGGTAAGAAAGCAATTGGGTGTAAGTGGGTCTACGTGGTTAAAATGAATCCTGATGGTACAGTGGCTCGATTGAAAGCCCGGTTAGTGGCTAAGGGTTATGCTCAGCAATACGGTGTAGACTATACTGACACGTTTTCACCGGTGGCTAAATTAACTTCAGTTCGTCTTTTGATTTCTTTAGCTGCCTCTAATCAATGGCCGTTGTATCAGTTGGATGTCAAGAATGCATTTCTTAATGGCGATCTACATGAAGAAGTGTATATGGAGCAACCTCCTGGGTTTGTTGCTCAGGGGGAGTATGAAGGGAAGGTTTGTAAGCTAAACAAGTCATTGTATGGGTTAAAGCAGTCTCCTCGAGCTTGGTTTGCACGATTTAGCAATGTGGTTCTCACTTTTGGTTTACAAAGGAGTACATGTGATAATACTGTATTCTTTAGACATACGAGCACTGGTTGTATTATGTTGATTGTCTATGTGGATGATATTGTGATTACAGGCAGTGATGTAAAGGGGGTTGATGCTCTTAAGTCATATATTCAAATGCAGTTTCAAACAAAATATTTGGGAACTCTGAAGTACTTTCTTGGGATTGAAGTGACTCGATCCAAGAAAGGGATATTTCTATCACAGAGAAAATATGTCCTTGATCTACTTGAGGAAACTGGGTTACTTGGGGCAAAACCATGTGATACCCCAATGGATCCTAATGTGAAGCTTGTAGCTGGTGAAGGGGAGATGTTTGAAAATCCAGAGAGGTATCGAAGATTGGTTGGTAAGCTAAATTATCTTGGAGTCACTCGTCCAGATATTGCTTTTCCTGTGAGTGTAGTGTGTCAATTCATGTCGGCTCCTAGTGTTGCTCACTGGAATGCACTAGTAAGGATAGTAAAATATTTGAAAGGGGCACCCGGTAGAGGTATATTGTATGCAGATCATGGTCATATGGAAGTAAACGCGTTTTCTGATGCTGATTGGGCAGGATCACCAACTGATCGGAAATCTACTACAGGCTATTGTGTGTTCGTGGGTGGTAATTTAGTTTCTTGGAAAAGCAAGAAACAAAAAGTGGTGGCTAGATCAAGTGCAGAGTCTGAGTACCGTGCTATGGCCCAAACAACCTCTGAACTCATGTGGATAAAACAGTTCATGGAGGAGATTGGCTTTGAGATTACTGTACCGATGAAGTTGTGGTGTGATAATCAGGCAGCCATGCATATTGCTACAAATCCGGTCTTCCACGAGAGGACCAAGCATATCGAAGTTGATTGCCATTTTGTGAGAGAGAAGATTCTACAAAAGCTAATCTCTACTTCGTACGTGCGAACAAAAGAACAACTTGCTGATGTGTTCACTAAGAGTCTTACACGGGGGAGAGTGGATTATATTTGTAACAAGCTGGGCATGATTAATATCTATGCTCCAGCTTGAGGGGGAGTGTTAAGATATAAAAAAAGGGTATTTATGTAATTGAGTATGTGAGGGTTAGTATATGTATTCTGGTATTACGCCTAATAGATGATCGACTGATTCTCTCGCCGCATCTCTCTTCTTCCCCGTCTTCTTCTTCTTCTTCTTCTTCTTCTTTTCTTTTTTTCTTCTTCTTCTTCTTCTTCTTCTTCTTCTTCTTTTCTATCATCATCTGCTTCTGTCTTTAGTTTACAAGGGCTAACTGATTTGTCCTAAAAGTGAGTAAATCACATAAAAAAATATCACAGTAATATTTTTTTAAGAAAAGATAACTCATTAATTTATAAAAAGTAAATTATTCATAAAACTAATTATTCAACTTCCATTCATAAATGAATGCACAATTTTTTTTATTTAAAGGACATTATGAGAAAATTAACTACTACTCCCATTCTCTCTAAATGAATGTCCAATTTCAAGACATTTGTGTCCCAAAATAAATGTCATTATGAAAAAAACTTTGTCTTGAAAAGTTCTTTACCAAATTTTCTTCACTAGTCTCTTTATACTTGTAAAACTAAATGTTGGAAAGAGGATTTCAAGAATATATATGAGTCTTTGCCATTAAATTGTATAAAAATAAGAGATTTTCATAATGTCCCTTAAGATGAAATTTGCACATTCATATAGGGACGGAGGGAGTAAAAAATTTAATAGCAAAAATGAATAAATATTTTTAATATTGTTTTTAAACTATTGTTGTTGCATCGTCAATTTTCTATCTTCCATGTAAAAAATCAAACCCCAAGAAAAATAGGTGTTGGATGGCTCATGTCAACTATCAACTTTTTTGTCCAAAATCTAATGAAATTCTTGTCTAGGCCCTAAATGGATAAGAAAATAAAAGCTCAGACCTTAATGAGATTAACCCCCCCCCCCAAAAAAAAGGCAATCTGGTGCTACAAGAGCTCCCACCAATCTAGTAAGTACTAGAACAATATGCATCCAAGTCATTATGCCGAGAGTGGATGGCATCTTCAGTCACTAGTAAAATATTTTGCATTTGACTCATTTGCCTATGTTAATTAAGAATTGGAAACTATGGAAAACATAATATTATGTGAAACAAACAATGCCTACAAGGCACACACCATCATTACATGTCTCAACCTATGGATTTTAATTAAATAAGTAGGCTCGGGGCTGCCATGAGATAACTACACCAGGCTTCTCAACTCTGTAGCCTCAACTCAAGGCTCAATCAATATAATGCATGTTCCCTGACCGTAAGGAAGCCAAAATAATCATCAGTCACTTTTACGATCTGATACTAATAAACTTCCCAGAAGAGATATTAATTTAACCTGTCACAACTGACTGGAATTGACTCCTTGCCTTTTTTGCGCTACTTTTTTTTTCCAAATCAATTTAAATTAACGTACATTCAATCAAGTCCTTAATGTCATCCTATTGTCACCCCTTACGCTGCCTTTGCCATTGATGTCGATATTTCCGAGCTTCTTAACCAATGCACTAATTGGTGCGTGCAGCATGCTATTCTATACAACCCATCTAAAGCATTTTCTCTAATCTCTCTCTCCTATTGAAGCTACTTTTTACTTCTCATGAGAGTATTATATTTAGATTTATTTAGTATTCCTTTCAGCTTATAATATTTATAAATAAATGTTACTTCTTACTCACTCCATCCCAAATGAATGTCCATTTTATAAAAATATTCATCCCTAAATGAATGTCCATTTTCCAAAAATATTTTCCCTAAATGCATTTTCACATTATAAAAATCTAATACTCCCACCGTCCCACCCGAAATAGGATTTTTAGTCCCAACACGGGGATTAAGGAATACTAATATTTTATAGGAAAAAGTGGTTTAAAAAGTAGGTGTTGTGAGTATGAAGGAGATAGAAAGTGGGTAGGGAATAATAAGTGAAAAGTTGTAGTGAGTACGACAAGTGGGTCTCATAAATAATAAAAATAAAGACTTTCTATTTTGAGATGTCCTATTTCGGGTGGGACACCCAAATTGGCAAAATGTCCTATTTCGGGTGGGACAGAGGGAGTGTATACTTGCAAAACTAAAAGTTTATAAAGTCGATAGTAAGATATTTACGTATCTTTGCTACTAGATTGTCTTAAACGTCAACTTTTTCGGAGTCCCTTAATGAAAAGTGGACATTCATTTAGGGACGGAGTACTTGCTAAAATTACACTGCATAAGTCATTAATTATTCCTACTCTATTTCAATGCAAGTTTTTGCATAAAATAAAACCATAGGGAAATTCAGTCATCTAAGTAGGATTCTGTGTGATTGATAGTTAAGCCACTCCAAATCATACTCCCAGAGTCATTGTTTGACAATTTTGGATTAATATTCCATGTATATTTTGAGCTTCCATAGAATAAAAAAATAACCAGCATAAACAGCATAAAAATGTTAATTGGTGGAAAAATCAATGAAATTCAAATCAAAGATCCATCTATAGAATGGTTTACTACTGCATAAACTGGTTAACATTAAACCAGTTAATACTAATAAGCATATATGTTTATGCTGTTCCATGTAGCAACGACGTTATACAACAACCATATAGATCGTTAGAAGAAGATTGGCATTAGCAAGTAGAAATTTGCTATACATTTGGAATTAAGAAAGAAGATAACCTGCATAATTGCTTCTTTCAACCTTGAATGAAGCCGGGATCCGGAATCTTTGACACTTTTTGGAGGCCATATCTGCAGAACAAAACTGCTGTTGTAAACAAGCATAACTGTTGTCGTAACAAGTTTCCATTTCACATGTTCAGTTGTTTAATGCTTTTAGCTTGCTGTTCTCTTTCCTAAGTAGGCATTACATAAATTGTTTGTGACTAGAGACAGTAGTTTCTCAGGGCCACGTTTACAACTTCTCTTCTACATATGACCACAAAAGATGCTTATGTATTATGTACATCATTCATGAGGTTGAGTGCACTAAACTCGCTATTATATTGCTAACCTGAGAATATAAGTATACTATTGGCTATGAACTCCAAAAAGTGAGATGTAAATTATTTAAGATATATTTTATAAGCATAACTGGATCTTACTGAGGTTGAACAACTTGGACAGGCATATCCAGCAGGTGCCGTGTGTGGAGGAAAACCTTTAATATGTGAAACCAAGCAGCTTGTGTGTATAACATCTAAAACAAGCAAAATGAGAAAATAAGTTTAGGAGAATGAGCTCAAAAACACTGTTCATAATAATACATTGCTCGGTGTAGAAAACAAAAGGGTGACAGTGAGACCACATACGCAGGCAACCCAGTCGAGTTGTTCGAGTATCAGTGCCTTCTTCGAGCACAACATGACACATGCAGCATGTTGGAGGCCAATCATACTCTCCATCTATTACCCATTCAGAATATGTGCGGACCTATAAAACCAACCAAGTATATAATATCAACATAATAGTAATTAATGTGATTCTTGTTATATCCTATGTTCACTGGACTAAGCTACAAGGCTTGTACAGAAGTGTGGATCCATGTCCACGAGATTTTAGGATTTTCCATAAACTTTAGAATAAGACTGCTCGATCACAGCCATGACATTCGTGTCAACAGGTAGAAAGGAAAAAATACAATCGAGGTAACATATATAATACTCAGTAGATGACCAATATACGTGAGCAAAAAACTCAATCATAAACATAGATAGTATCATACCACACAAATCTGGTGCTCGGTAAAACATATGCATTCTCCACAAACAGGAACCTTGTGCACGAAGCAGTACAACTTAGTAGCCTGAAACCCAAAACACCATGTAAGTTAGTTATCATTTTATCACATTATAGCACCATGGAAACTACTTCGTCCAATTCACTATAATAGTCTAATTTTATTTTATTTTCAAAAACTTAGATGGTTAAGCATAAAAATATTCTAATTTCAAACCTACTCCTCATATTCGAACTAAGGAAAGTTAAGAACTATAATTTTTCTACTGCATTTCCTTCTTATATTACTGAGTTCTCAAATGGAATACGAGCACGAAATGGCATTATTCAACAACCCAATCACCATCATTGGAAAGTACTAGCATCCATTCACCGGTACTACATGTCCATGAGAAAAGTTAGAGTACCAACTTGCGCTGCTTTATACTATGAATCAAGCTATCACATGAACTATGTATATAATCGAAAATAAAACCCATGGTATTGATCCAATGCAAAGATCAAAACAGTTGAAGCAAATCAGAAACGTAAGGGATCCCTTAAATTCTAATAGTCAGCTCGATCGGATCCAAAACCAATCACCAGCAAATCTAACAAGATTTTCAATGAAATTCAAAATTCAAGCTAAATTTGTTTGTGAGGTCAATGTCCATTAATGTATAAACGGTACATTCCAACATTAAATCGCGGAAACAGAAAGAAAGTGATGGGGACGGGGGAGGTTACCTTGCGGCATTTACAGACGACCATCGAATTGACTGTGTTGATTCAAAACGGTGGTGAATTAGAGATTGAGGGTTGAGCAAAGCAAAAGGGAATAAGGTTGATGAATTGTGAGTGAATTGGAATGGTTGTATCTAGGGTTTTAGAGTCAAAATTAGGGATCGAAGGGGGAGGAGAAAGGTGATCACTGATTCATTTGCAGGTTCATTAACCAAATTGAGGGCTCAGAAGTCTCTCTCACACACACAACACGCAGTAGATTCACTGGGCATTACATAAATCACATGTACTATTGCGATCCGTTATGGTGTTTCCGAAGTTTTGTTTTGTTGTTGTTGTTGTTGTTTTTTTTTTTTTTTCTTTTCAATTTTCTTTTATCAGGATTCCTTTTATGTGAAAAAATTTGGGAAAAAAAAAAAAACATTTTTCTTAAGAAATTAGGAAAACTTTCAATGTCAATGTTTATAAATGTCAGAGTAAATAGTTAACATTTTTTTAACGCTACCACAAACACTTACTCTATTTAAAGCGTCATTTTCGATTTTTATAAATCTCAGTAAAAATGACTGACATTTTGTAACATTAATATTTGCAGTTACTAAAACTGTCAGTTTCAACATTTATAAACGCTAGTATGAATATGAATGACTGACAATTTGTAACATTAACACTGACATTTATGATACAGATGCACGCTTGCTAGTTATTTAAAAAAATGTTACCAGTTGTTATAAAACAAGTCTCAAATATTTATAAAAAAATAGGTTTTTCATAAAACCTACTTTACCTTTCTGGAAGTTGTTTGCAAAAAACTCAATAAAATGATAAATGGATGAGGTCTTATGAAAAACGTTTTTTTTGTCGCTTAAAACATATCTTTTTAAAAGCGTGTTTCTGCATTATAAATGAAAGTGCTAATGTTACGTAGTGTCATAATGACATTTATAAACATTAAAACTGACACTTTAATAACTACTAGTATTACCCACGTGCGATGCACGAGCTGTCACTTCTACTCATTTGAAAAATATTTAGATAAGTTGAATAAAAAAAATATAATTGAGAAATAAATCATAAAAGAGGAATATTTTCACACATTAAGGAAAATGGTGTTTATACATTGTGGAAAACATCTTTGTAGACAACATCTATATATATATATATATATATATATATATATATATATATATATAATGACTCAAGTAGATAGAGCCCCTTTCTATTTTAGTTCTCCGCTCAAATATCACTTCTAAAAATGGAAACTCAGTAAATGTAATTGGAAAAGTCAAATAAATAAAATTTTATGTTCATCAATGTTTATCCCATCTGTATCTATTTTCTTTTGAATTTGTACATTGGATAAGGTAAAATAAATGTTTGGAGTAGCTCTTAATTCGGTAAATCACCAAAAGTAGGAGTTCAAATCATTTTTTACTTAGTTTTGTTTTCTCTTTCAAAAATTAAATAAGTTTATATGACTACAACTTTTGCATGAGATTTTCAATTGATTCAGCCTTTAATTAAGATGCAAATAAATTATGAAAGAACTTTTATGAACGTACATATTTGCTTATAAAAAATAAATATGTTAATATAATAAGTTGTCATAAGATCTTAATTATGCGACGAATAAATTAAATATTTCAAATAAATATAATAATCTAAAGTTTACTTTATCTTTCAAATGGTTAACTTTAATGTAAGAAAATTAATCTTAAAGGAAAAATTAGTTTTAGTTATAAAAAAATTTGAAGATGTTTTGGTTAATGTTATAATACACGCATGCGTAACATCAATATAAAAATAACGTATGAGGTGAAAGTGAAACAATAATTGCAGGCTCAGAATTTCAAATAAATGAAATTTATTATTTCAATTTTTCGATAAGTTTATTGGATGGTTTTTTTTAAAGAAATTTAATGAATCTACTTAAAAAACATTAATGCATGTTTTGGTCAAATTTCTCAATTCAACTTGATAATAATGATTTTAGGTACAATGGAATATAATTGTAAATAAATTCAAGAATCGAAAGAACACAATAATTTAACGAGGAAAGCCCTTGAACAACTCGTTCGCCGGCATAAAACCTCGGGGAGAAAACTTATTAGTATAGATGATAAAAGATGGCAATACAATGAGAATGATTCGTAAAGCTATTGATTGTGAATCAGAAGAATGTGTGTGCGTTACAATGGAGTTGTGCTTTATTTATACTAAGTGAAGTAGTCGTAAACAAGCCGAAGTTGCCGTATTTCTCGGATAGTTTGTTAGGCCGTTATCTCCTCCTTTGCCGTTGATGAGACTCCTAATTGACTTGATCTTCTTGCTTTCAAAAAGGTTTAGTGGCGGTCGTGCTCTTTCTGTTCCTGGAAAATAGGACACGATTGATTATCCAAATAAGACATGTGTTAATATAAGTATACCTAATAATGTTTTGCAGACAACTTGAGGGTTCAAGATGTTGGACCAAGATGCGGAGTACAGCTCAAAAATTCTACCCCAAACAATTGCCCCTGATTTTTTGATTTAAAAAGAAGGTTTTTGGAATCGAAAAATCACAGACACCTGGCAGGGATTGGACGGTTTCCAACTGGCGGTTTTGAGAGGTTATAGGCATTTGAGTTTAAATAGGTGTCTAGAGCCTAGAACCGTCTTAATCATCTTAAATACCCCTAGAAAACTGATCGATTTTTTGTGTTTTTGCAGAGAGAGAAAGGATTCTGGCTTCTTCGATTTTCCTAGTGAGTTTTCAAAAACTTTTTTCTATTTTCTTCTTCCCTTGAAATTTCCATGGCCGACGATTTACCCGAGGGTTTTCAGTGCTTGAAGTTGATAGATCATCATGATACTGAAAAATGCATGCTCGAACCACCACAAATTGAAGTCTTGAAAACCAAATTTCCCCCCAATACTGTATTCATGAACCCAAACCCTAACCTTGTTGCTGATTGTGTTTCTCTTGAGTGGCTCGCATTCCCTGAGTACCCTTTTGAGATAGGTCTTTCCTTCCCGTTTTCGCCCTTAATCACTCGTTTTTTGAAACCACTGGTTTAGCCTATACCCAACTTATGCCGGTTGGTTGGAGGAACCTAGTGACCCTGGATAGGCTGAGTGCGGAGTTAAATTTGAGGGTTGGTCTGGAAGAGCTTGCCTTCTGCTACTTGCTAAGGTCACATGGGTCTCACATGTATGGGTTTAGGGCCAAGAATAAGGTGTATAGCCTAGTTACTGAGTCGACTGACCAAGATAGGGATTGGAAGAGGAAGTTCTTCTATGTCAGTAGAAATAGCTTGGTAGGTGTAGAAAAAAATTTCTCAGCCTGGAAGAAGGATGGTAGGGTTTTGACTTTCTTTATGCATTTTTTCTTTCCTTGTTTGTTTGCCATGCTGATTAAATCTTCTGTGACTCTGACTTGTAGTTGGCAAGCTGGATGATCTGTTTCCCAAGTTGAATGACACCTTGTCGATTGTAGAGGCTATTTGTGCTCAACCCACAAATAAGAGAAAGTTCATACGTCCAGGAGTTGTTGCAGGTGCAGAGAGTGAGAAAGAAGAGACCGGCCAGAACATGTCTTCTGGTAATCTTTTTTCCCGCAACTTGGTTAATAAAGATAAACAGTTTATAAATTTAAGTAATATTTCCTTGACAGCTACCCAATCTGACAACCCTTATGGAGCGAGCAACTTGTTGGCTAGGTTTAAAAAGCCTAAGGTAGAGGTTGAAGGTTCATCTAAACCCAAACTGGTGGTTGGGGACGTTGTTCAGTTGAAGAGGAAGAAGAGAGAGATTGAGGATCTAGAAGACTTTGATCTTGTGGTTGAAAATCTAGTTGAGAAGGTAATGTTTCAGTATTTCTGGTTTTTGCTTGTCTTTGAAATAACGCCAAAAAATGCTAATCTTATTCCAAGTTAATTGCGCAGATTCATGATTCCGTAAGTATGCTAACCAAGGAGGTTGAATCGTGGAAGAAGAAGGCTCAGGAAGCTAAGGCAGAAAAAGGAAGGGCTTTGGCTGCCGAAATTGCTTTAAAGGAAAAAGAGGCGGAGATTATAAGAAAAGATGTAGAGATTGCTGGTTTGACAGTCAGGTTGGCAGAATCCAACAAGAAGTTGAGAGAAGAGCTACAGAATCAAGAGGATCGTTATGTTAGAGAGGCTGGGCGGTCGGTTTTTGAGGCTAGGATTCAGATGATCGAGGAATACATGGCGGGTAAAGCTGATGAATGGAACGTAGAAGATGAGAAGGCTTCTCTCAGGGGAATAACAGGTAGCGTTCCAGAAGTTGGAGAAGTCAATTCCAAGCCCCAGGATGCGGAGCCTACAGAGCATGTTGAGGGGACCAAAGCGTGAAGACCGATGATGTCTTGGATGGTTAAGGTAAACTGCTTCTGTTTCTGCAAGGTGTTAGTAATAAAAACAATTTCTTTTGGTATTTTAAGTTTGTATTTTGGATAGAGGGGGTGTCCTCTAAGACAATTAGATCAATTAGGGTGTAATGGTTTTTGTTTGGACAACCTTCATGTTGCATTGTGGTCAACTCATGTCTTGTGATAGCATGGGTTAGACCTTTTGAATGGTTTAGTTTAAAATAGTTCAGTTTGTTGAACTTTCTTTGGTTATCATGGTTGTAAAAATGATTGACCTCCCAGGACATTATATTTTGGTAATGTAGGCAAGGTAGAAATAGAGATGCAGCTTGTTGACTTCTAAAATGCAAGATGTAACATGTTAATGCTAACAGTAGGAATGAAAAGATGTTTGAATCTTTTAAACTTTTGTCTTTGGTAACATGTTAATGTTACAACCAATTATAAATGGCTTGAGTTCACAATTTGTCTAAGTGAAATATGGTAATCAATATGTAATAAATACACTGGCCAACTTACAATTTAGGCAAATGTGAAAAACGTGCGCACGGGCGAAGGTGTATGAACCTTAAACTTTAAGAAAGATGTATAATCTTTAAACCTTTGAAAGGTGAAGACCTTTAAAACCTTAGTACAAATTTCAGAAAATGAAGCATAAGATTTAACATTAATATACTTACTTGACCATTTGTATAAGTTTGGCTTTCATCCAGCATAATGTCAGCAAGTTTGACTGATTTTATTTTGAACAGTCCAAGTTGTTGTCTCTAGCAATTCATCTGAACATATTGACCTAGTTGACCTGTGTTGGAATTTTGGGTTGCCTTGCAAAACAAACACATGTTAGGGGTGGGTGTTAGCTTGGCTAACACCCCTCCGAAGCTTAAGTTAGTAAGTGTTCAAGAAAGATTAATAATTTGAAATAACAAAATTGAAATAAAGCTCAAATAAACCATACCTGATCTTTGGAATTGAGTGGACAAGCTACAACTTACATGTAATAAGCTTTAAGATTGACCGCGTTCCAACTCCTTGGTATCCTAATGCCATCCAAGGTGGAGAGCCAATATGCACCTTTACCAGCTTCTGCATCAACAAGGTAGGGCCCTTCCCACTTGGCTGCGAGTTTGCCTGCATTCAGTTCCCTTGTATTCTGAAAAACTTTTCTGAGCACCATGTCTCCAATTTGAAATCTCCTAATGCGCACATTTTTGTTGTAAGATTTGGCAATTCTCTGTTGATAGGCCGCCATCCTGATCTTGGCCAAATCTCTTAGTTCATCAATAGTATCAAGATCTTCTGCAAGTATTAGCTGGTTGTCCTCTGGAGTTATTAAGCCATATCTAGTCGTTGGGATAGAAAATTCTACTGGAATTACGGCTTCAGTCCCATAAACCAAGGAAAATGGAGTTTGGCCAGTTGCATTCTTAGGAGTTGTCCTATCTGCCCATAGTACTAGTGGCAACTCTTCAGCCCATCTTCCTTTCTTTTGATCTAAACGTTTCTTCAAGTTGTTCACAATCAACTTGTTGCTTGATTCTGCTTGTCCATTAGCTTGGGGATGTACCGGTGTAGAAGTAATCGATTCCCCACCTTGTGCAGAAGTCTTGAGTTTTCTTGCTGATGAACTGAGAACCATTAACAATTTCTGAAGGGACTCCAAACCTGCTGATAATGTTTCTCTTCAAGAACGAAATCACTTCTTTATCTCTAACTTGAACGAAGGCTTCAGCTTCGATCCATTTTGAGAAGTAATCAGTCAAAGCTAACATAAATTCTTTACCCCCGGGTGCCTTAGGAAATTTTCCAACAATATCCATTCCCCACTGCATGAAGGCCCAAGGTGATAGTATAGGATGAAGTGGTTCGGCAGGTTGGTGCAAGATGTTGCTATCTCTCTGACAAGCATCACATTTCTGAACGTAATTAATTGCATCCTGGCGCATAGTTGGCCAATAATATCATATTCTCAATGCCTTGGAGGATAGTGACTTGCCCCCAGAATGATTACCACATTCGCCTTCATGTAGCTCTCTTAAGACCTGTTCAGCTTGTTGTGGCTCTAGACACCTCATGTACAAACCTGTAAATGACTTACGAAAGAGTACATTATCGATTAATATAAATCTAGATATATTTATCCTGAAAGCTTTTGCATTTTTTACACCTTGTGGCACTGTTCCATCCTGCAGAAATGTTATTATGGGCAGTGTCCAAGATGCCTCTTCACTCGAGAAGCTAGCCGACGTATCAGCTTGGTCTTCAACTTGGTTTGTTTCTGATTGATCAATTGCAGGATGCAGGATGTGGATTATAGGTATGGCAGTGTTCAACATGCTCCTGCAACTTGAACCTAGGTTGGCCAATGCATCAGCTTCAGCATTCTCATCCCTTGGGATTTGTTGGAAAGTTAATTCTTCAAATTGTCCAGCCAAGGATTTAACATGCTGCAGATAACTTGACATCCTACTATGTTTTGCTGTATAAGATCTATTGAAGTGGTTAACCAACAACAAGGAATCACTATAAACATTGAGACATTTAACATTCAAACTTAAAGCAGTGAGCAAACCCATGATGAGGGCTTCATATTCAGCCTCATTATTGGTCGCCTTGAACTCACAAGCTATATCTTGTGGAATCAGTTCTCCTTGGGGGGATCTCAAGACTATACCCAAACCTGTGCCCCTTATATTTGATGCTCCATCTATAAAAAGTATCCAAAATCTAGGAGAATCTGTGTTGGTCCCAGAAGGGAAACAAGGGTATGAAAAATGCTAGAGGAGGGGGGGGGAATAGCGTTTTTAAGATTCTTTTCAAACCCTTTTGCAAAGCAATGGCGAATGCGCACGACTCTTAATTTGGCTAAGTATAGCGAGCAGCAAGAGTGTGAAATGCACAGCGGAAGTTTTAAAGCAGTCACTTTTGCGCAGGGAGTATGCGCAGAAGTGTAAATACGCACGCACTAAGTTTTAGCTTAAAGATAGGCGCAAGATGGACTAGGAGGCGCACGCACTAAGTTTTAAAGCAGTCACTTGGGTCAGATGAACTAGCCTCAACAAAATCTTTCTTTTGAAATTTTGGAGCGCTTTTTCTTGGAGGGCGCATAGGGCTAGGAGGCGCACGGCGATGAGGCGCGTGGCTCTTAGGCGCATAATGATCACTCGGAGAAGGAGCGCGCCTATTTTCAAGAATGATTTTGCTAGGAGATGGTTCATTTGTAGCTATATCTTTCCCATTAGCTTTCCCAAATTGCTTCTTTAGGTAGACATAATGGAAAGTTTGTCTCTTGACTTTTTCCTGTCCTTTACCCATTGAATTAGAACGTTTTTCCTTGGGAATTTCAAAAGTTTGCTGGTTTGTAAATTCACTATCTCTTTCAGCACAGACATCACATTTAAAGTTGTCACTAGTTGATGAGAATCCCAAGCCACTTTTATCACCACTGACTTTTTGGGACTCAAATATGTTCTCCATAGTGACACGAGAATTGGACCACTCTTTGTAATCTTTTTAAGATCAGTAATTTGAGCAACCAATTCATCGTTTTGAACTTTATGAAGTGAGTTCTGTTCTGTTAGAAAAGAGTTTTTAACAGTAAGAGGAGTCATGCTCTTTATCTGCTCCTTAAGGAGGGTGAGTTCAGATTTAAGTAGAGATTTATCGGTCTTAAGTTGGGAAATTTCATCACATGATAGTGCTAAAGCTTCCTTCATACTATCAAATCTAGTGATTACCTTTTCAGCCTTTTTGAACAATTTTTCTTGTTCAGCAATCACTTCATCATCATTGATTTTGGAGATTGGAGCAGTTGGTTCAGCTTGAGGTCTAATGTAAGCTCCTTTTCTCAACTTGTTCCTTGCACTTAGATCGCATCGTGAGAATAACAATCCACCATCGCTTTGAGCCGGAGTGAGAAATCTTTGTTCCACGAGCTCGCTGATGGTTGGTCCTTTCTTCCTTTTCTCTTCTTGAAAACCTGCAGATTTCTTGATAGGTTTATTCAAGGCATTCATATCAGGAACATCCTTGGAGAAGTCATCATCAGAATCACAAGTATCAACTTCATCATCATTTGCCACCAAACAAACGAGTCTATCATCGGAATCTTCATCGCTCTCATCTGAGTCTGTTTCAATCCAAGTGTTCTGCTCATTTGCTGGTGCTGTTTCTTCCGCAACCATTCCCTTGTGACGAGTGAATTTGGGAGTGAACTTGGGAGTATGGCTGCTCTTCTTCTGCATATATTCAAATTTTGGAGTTGGGCATCACATCCATTGCTTGCTGATGAATGTTGACTTGTTACCATTTTTACAGTTGATAGAGTCACCAATGAGAGTGCAGAGGTGGAACATCAATTCCCCAAAATCCTTCGTATCATGGTTGTTGTACTGACCAACCAGAGTAGGAATCCTTATCAGCTTCTGCGCAACACTGTCCTGCACATCCTGAGGTATCTTCTTCTTATTGCACGCTGGTAAACCCATTGTCTGTCTGATATGCGCGTATTTGATAGTTATAGAAACCCACGGATAAAACTTTTGAGACAGGGAACTGAGATGTCGTCGTACATTCGTTCAGTTTCTTCTGCATTGCTGAAGAACTCGTCGATGTAAGATGGAAGAATAAAGTCCTGGCCTTTAGAGAAGAGAGGAAAAATCCCAGATTTGTCCATGATTTCAACCATATAGCGTCCTAGCGCATCCAGTTTTAGGTCTTCCACATCAAGTTCCCATCCAAGAATAAAGTAATTGAGATTCTGCGCAAAACAAAGGTGGAGAATTAGGTCTGAACATGCGCATGGAGAGAAGCGCATGTGCATGAGCAATATGCGCTGCGCATGAACTAGACTCCATACTTAGAAAAAGATAGGAAATGAAAAGGGTAAAAATGTCCAAAACAAACAATTTTAAACCAAACGCCTAAAGTTGGCGCGAAAAGCAGAAACACAATCAAGAATCATATCAAGGCTTGTCATATGACTATTCATCAAGAACACGAATAACATGTATTGAATACACGAAGAACATAAAAATGTCAAAGTGCTCCAAAATGCATAAAAAGCACATCAAAATGTTCGTAATGAAAAATCACACACAAACAAGTAAACCATAACAACAATATCATAAACATACAACCAAGATCTGAGAAAAACCGAAGAGAATTCAAAAAGACAAAATATTCGAAATATCACAGAAAACACATCAAATGATCATTGATTGTAAAACAAATTATATAAATGAAAAGCTAATGGTAAATCGAACACGTAGCATCAAATAATTTGAAAAACTAGCAACGAAACATAGAGAAATCAGAAAGGGGAAAATACAGACCTTCGAACTCATTAATGGCGGAAAACTAAAAGTTTGAGATTGAAATTCTTACCATTTGTGGATCCTCTTGCTTCTTGGAAGATGAAGTGGAAGATTTCTTGGGAGCCATGATATATAGAGAAGTTTTCAAGGAAAAGTAGAGATTTATGAGTGCAGAGAGAGAGAGAGAGAGATGTCAGAAAGAGGGAAGGCGGTTTGAGGAAAGTTTGAGCAGAGAAGTGAGGAGAGGGAGACGGCGGAGGGGGTTTTAATCATCAAAAATGATGATGACGTCATGCGCGCTGACAACAAGTTGGTGAAAGTCAGGCGAGTGAGGCGCACGCGCAGGTGAGGCGCATGCGTGAATGACATGGACCAATGAGGAACGCGCGTGAAAGAGCCTAGCCGCGCGCGTGTGTCAGTCATTTATGGTCAAAAAGAATCTTTTCCTATTCCGTCATAATCAGCACACAATGAGCATTAAATGCGCGTCACTCAATGCCTTTGCATTAAATGAGGTGGGACGTGCGCAGAGGGTAGAAAGGTAATTTCCCAAAACAATTCAAAAATAATGACGAGGGAAAATAATAATTACACAAGTACCCTTGCGAATTATGCTGACTCAGCAAGTCAAGGACCTAAGTGAAACTAGTGAAAAGAGAACTTACCTTAGGTCCATGAGTCATGCGCATGATAGTTATGCGCAGCAATGTATTGCGCAGAGTTTCTATAAAGAAACAACTGATTTACCTTATGCGCATAGCTAAGGGCGCTTCTTGTGCGCAGGCGCATGATGAATATCTAACTTAGAAATTTATCACAAACAAAATCATTAGTATTGACAAATCATATTGACAAAATTTAGTTAAGTTCAAGCATACCCATTTCACCTCTCAAAAAGATGAACCTCTTAGCATCAAGTGCTTTTGTAAGAATGTCGGCGATTTGATAGTCGGTTCCCACGTGTTCTAGATGTATATTTCCTTTTTCCACGTGGTTTTTGAGGAAGTGATATTTAATGTCGATGTGTTTGGTCTTTGAATGCATGACAGGATTTTCAGAAACAGCAATTGTTGAAGTGCTGTCGCAATAAATGGGACAATTTTCTTCTTTGATGTCATAGTCCACTAATTGCTGCTTCATCCACAGAATTTGACAGCAACAGCTTCTAGCAGCGATATATTCTGCTTCAGTTGTAGAGACAGAAACTGCAGCTTGCTTTTTACTGGCCCAAGATACAAGTCGATATCCAAGGAAATGACAAGTGCCGCTTGTGCTTTTCCTGTCAATTGTGCATGCTGCGTAGTCCGCATCTGAATAACCTACAAGTTTAAAGTTCGAATCTTTGGTGTACCAAAGTCCAAGGTTAACAGTGCTAGAGAGATATCGTATTATACGTTTCACAACAGTTAAGTGCGCTTCTCTAGGGTCAGATTGATAACGTGCGCAGACACAAACACTAAACATAATATCAGGCCTACTAGCAGTAAGATAAAGGAGTGAGCCAATCATTCCTCGATAAAGAGTTTGATCAACCTTTTTACCTTTTAAGTCTTTGTCAAGTTTGTTGCCGGTAGCCATTGGAGTATCGTATGCTTTGGCGTTCTCAAGTCCAAATTTCTTGATTAAGTCCTTTGTATATTTGGCTTGATTGATGAATATGCCTTCACTCATTTGCTTGATTTGAAGCCCGAGGAAGAATGTGAGTTCTCCCATCATGCTCATTTCAAACTTGCTCTTCATTAGTTTCTCAAAGCGCTTGCACAACAATTCATTAGTAGAACCAAATATAATATCATCAACATAAATTTGAACAAGTAATTTATGACCATTATGTTTAGTAATGAAAAGAGTGGTATCGATTTTACCGCGAGTGAAGCCTTTTTCGATGAGGAACTTGGATAGTGTATCATACCATGCTCTTGGTGCTTGCTTGAGTCCATACAAAGCTTTCTGGAGTTTGTAGACATGATTTGGAAATTGTGAATCTTCAAACCTAGGTGGTTGAGCAACGTAGACTTGTTCTTAGAGTTCACCATTCAGAAACGCACTCTTCATATCCATTTGATATAATTTAAAGTCCTTGTGAGCGGCGTAAGCTAGAAATAATCTGATAGCTTCAAGTCTTGCTACGGGCGCGAATGTTTCATCGTAATCAATTCCTTCTTCTTGCCTATAGCCTTGTGCAACCAATCTTGCTTTGTTTCTCATGATGGTTCTATTCTCATCCATCTTGTTTCTAAACACCCATTTTGTACCAATTACTCCTTGATTATTTGGTCTTGGGACAAGAGTCCAAACCTTACATCGTTCAAATTGATTGAGTTCTTCTTGCATAGCAACAACCCAATTAGGATCTTGGAGCGCTTTATCAGCCTTCTTTGGTTTAATTTGAGAGATAAGTGCAATGTAAGCATCAAAGTTTGTAGCTCTCCTTGTACGAACCCCAACATGAAGATCACCAATGATATTAGTGATTGGGTGATCTCTAACTTCACGAACTTCAGGAGGTAAGTTAGGTTGAGTTGTAGTAACTTGAAGGTCTTCAATTGGCACATCTTCACCAGTATTAAAATCATCAAAATTTGGAGGAAGAACTGGTTCAGAATTGAAAGTGGGATTAACACCAGATGCAGCAGTAGACTGATGCGCATTAGAGGAATCTCCAGGCGCATGATTAGGTGCAGCTGAAGCTCTACTTGGTGCGCTATTGATAATGCTTTGCGCAACTGATGTAGATAGATTTCCTTGTGTTGATACATTCTGGTCTTGTGTATGCGCAGCTGGTATGTGCGCACCTGTCTCAATAGACTCAACAGAATCATCAGAAACATTTGGAGCCAAATGTGGCTCAAGGAGAGAATGTTCATCAAAAGTAACATGTACAGATTCAACTATCACTAATGTAGATCTATTGAAAACACGAAAAGCTTTAGAATGTTTAGCATACCCAACAAAAATACCTTCGTCGGCTTTGGCGTCGAATTTACCTCTATGTTCGTTTCCGTTGTAGAGTATATAACATTTGCAACCAAAGATTTTGAAGAAAGCAATGTTGGGAGTTCTTCCACGCCATAGTTCATATGGAGTCTTGTTGTGACGTTTGTTGATGAGGGAGCGATTTTGAGTAAAACATGCAGTGTTGATAGCTTCTTCCCAAAAGTACTTAGGCAATTTCGCTTCGGCTATCATCGTCTTTCCTGCTTCAATCAACGTCCTATTCTTTCTTTCCACTACACCATTTTGTTGTGGAACTCCAGCAGTTGAGAAGTTGTGATCTATCCCATGATCGTCGCAATATCGAGCAACACCGTTGTTCTTGAATTCTGTTCCATTATCGGATCGAACACTAACAATGTCATCTTCTTTTTGGGTTTGGAGCAGTCTAAATAGAGTGGTGAGAATGTCGTAACAATCATCTTTTGAGATCATCATTTCCACCCATGTATATCTTGAGAAATCGTCCACCACAACTAAAGTATACTTATTTCTTTTGATGCTTGCAGTGGTAACTGGTCCAAATAGATCAATGTGCAGCAGTTGCAAACATTTTGAAGTTGAGGGATTTGTCTTGCTGGAGAAAGACTGCTTTGATTGTTTGCCTAGTTGACAAGCTGCGCATTTGTTGTCATGATGATCAGCAACTTTAGGGAGTCCTTTGACAAGATTGTCCCTGCTGAGTTTTGATAGACATTTGAAGTTCAAGTGACTCATGGGCTTGTGCCATAGCCAACTGTTCTCGCTTACACTTTTAGCTACAAAACAAAGATTAGTACTAGAGTTCATACTATAGAAATCAATAATGTAAATATTTGTCTTACGATAACCCGTGAGTAAGACAGCTCCAGTTTTGCCATTCTTGATAAGACATTGCGTTGAAGAGAAATGGCATTCTAATCCTTTGTCGCAGAATTGAGATATGGATAATAAGTTGTGCTTGAGTCCTTCGACGAGAGAGACTCTTTCAATGCACACTTTGTCTTTCTTGAGCTTTCCATATGCTACAACTTGACCCTTGTTATTATCACCAAATGTAACTGAGGGACCTCTTTCTTCATGGACATCTTCTAATAAGGATTCATCACATGATAGTGCTAAAGCTTCCTTCATACTATCAAATCTAGTGATTACCTTTTCAGCCTTTTTGAACAATTTTTCTTGTTCAGCAATCACTTCATCATCATTGATTTTGGAGATTGGAGCAGTTGGTTCAACTTGAGGTCTAATGTAAGCTCCTTTTCTCAACTTGTTCCTTGCACTTAGATCGCATCGTGAGAATAACAATCCACCATCGCTTTGAGCCGGAGTGAGAAATCCTTGTTCCATGAGCTCGCTGATGGTTGGTCCTTTCTTCCTTTTCTCTTCTTGAAAACCTGCAGATTTCTTGATAGGTTTATTCAAGGCATTCATATCAGGAACATCCTTGGAGAAGTCATCATCAGAATCACAAGTATCAACTTCATCATCATTTGCCACCAAACAAACGAGTCCATCATCGGAATCTTCATCGCTCTCATCTGAGTCTGTTTCAATCCAAGTGTTCTGCTCATTTGCTGGTGCTGCTTCTTCCGCAACCATTCCCTTGTGACGAGTGAATTTGGGAGTGAACTTGGGAGTATGGCTGCTCTTCTTCTGCATATATTCAAATTTTGGAGTTGGGCAGCTTGAAACAAAGTGTCCTGGTTTCCTGCAATTAAAGCAAACAATATCTTCTTTTCTTTTAGAATCACTACTCCTCGTGAATTTTGGAGGAGCTCTGCTGGTAGATCCTTGAAATTTGTTGTTTGAGCTGGGTCTTGAGAATTTTCTGAACTTTTGAAATTTCTTCACAAATAAAGCGAAGTCTTCATCATCCATGTCCAATAGCTCAGAAGTAGAAATTTTGGAATCTGCGCTTTTCTCAACTTGAACTTGAGCTTGCGCAGGTGCTTCTTCTCTTTGCGCCACCATTGCAATGGACTTGGATTTTCCTTCAGTTTCACTTATACGCTGAAGCTTGAGTTCATAGACTTTGAGATTTGCATAAAGATTTCTAAGTGTCCATACATCCAAAGTTCCAGCGTCTTCTAGGGCGCTAGATTTATGTAGGTATCTTGATCCAAAAGCTTGAAGAAAATTGACATTTAAATCTTTGTTCGAAAACTTCATGCCAAGTGAAATACATAGATTGATAATTTCACAAAAGCGTTCATAAGTTTGTCTTAAGGTTTCACCGGGAAGTTGAGAGAAATTGTTGAATCTCTTTTGTACTTCATATTTCTTGTTTTCCTTGCACACGGTGTCTCCTTCTATATGTTCTTCAATAGCATCCCATAACTCATTGGCGGTAGCACAATGCATGACTTGTTGTTTCATAGCCGTGCTTAGAGTGCTTAGAAGAATGTTTCTTGTTTTACCATCATTTGCAACTCTTCTTGTTTCTTCCTCAGTCCATTCTTCCTTTGGTTTCTTGACAGTTGGTTGAACAGCATTTGTACGCGGATTTGGATTCGCTTTCATAGGAATGTAAGGTCCATAAACCACAGTGTCATGAAGTCTTTCATCGATTGAGTTGAGATGAGTTAAGATGCTGAATTTCCACACGTCAAAATGATCTTCATCAAAGACCGGAACGTGAGTGTAGTTTGCAGTTGCCATAGGTTTTGAGTTTGCCATATCGAATCGGCACCCAAGCTGTTAAGCTTGAAAAACAGAAATGTTTTATAAAGGTGTTTGCTCTGATACCACTTGTTGGTCCCAGAAAGGCAACAAGGGTATGAAAAATGCTAGAGGGGGGGGGTGAATAGCGTTTTTAAAATTCTTTTCAAACCCTTTTGCAAAGCAATGGCGAATGCGCACGACTCTTAATTTGGCTAAGTATAGCGAGCAGCAAGAGTGTGAAATGCACAGCGGAAGTTTTAAAGCAGTCACTTATGCGCAGGGAGTATGCGCAGAAGTGTAAATACGCACGCACTAAGTTTTAGCTTTAAGATAGGCGCAAGATGGAACTAAGGCAAAAAGCTCACCAACACACTTAGAACGATGCAAGATAATTCAAAGATCTATAATCTATGAAAGAACAAAATCCTAGACAATAACCAGTGTATCTCTAGAAGTAAGATCGATGAGATCGAAACTTCAAGAGGTGTGTGTGTGTATCAGAAATCTGGGCTCTTTAAATCTATGAGATGGAGAGCACAAGATTCTGGTGTTACAAAGGCTTTATAGGATCTGGGCTTGGTGAAGTATGAAGGTATGAAGGTTGATCTTAGAAATCTGGAAATCTTGTAGGCAATCTTCAAATCTTCAAAGTTTCTCTTTGGAAGCAAATCTTAAGCAATTCTCAATTAACACACCAGCAGCTTGGAAAAGGGGATGAGCATGCTATTTATAGCTGAGCTCCAAAAACTAGCCATTGGGGAGCAGAGCAAGGACTATGTGCTGTCGCTTTGTGATTGGCGCGCAGCTGTCCTTTATATCCGTTGGAGCCATCAAGTTGACAGCTTTCAAAAATCTTCAAGAGTGACAGCTGTCTTCAGATTTGAATTTTAAACAAGGGGAGCGTCTCTATCTTCGTGTGTGCTGAGTGTTCTAGTTTTGTCGTTTGTCCACATCAGCAATTTTGGCTCATTCAAAAGCGTAGTTTGTTAAGACGCTTTCCAAGCTTCATAAGGTAAGGTCAGAAAGTGAGAATTAAGGCAAGTCTGAGTGCGCATGAGATTCATGCGCATGGAGTGCGCAGAAGGAGATGCGCTGCGCATGAAGGGATGCGCTGCGCATGGAAGGGGTGCGCACCATGCATTTCCTTTGCTCTATTTACCATGAAATTGTAGCTTCAGCCCTAGATACTAAGCCTAGTCTATAAAGAGGACTTAGCTAAAAATTAAAGTTACAAAACTTCTTACATAGGGTCCTAAAGTCCTTAAAATAAGCACAGGTGATGGTATCAATCAATTCTAACATAAGTAGGAGGGTTAAGTGATAAGCATACCCAACAATCTCCCCCTAAATGATTGATGCCATTACCTACTATAACAAAGGCAATTCATTGTACTTGATAATAACATGTCCATAAGAATAGAAAATGATAAATCATGTCTCAAGTCAATGTACACACTAGCCAATGCTATAGATTTCTAGTCTATCCAAAAGAAATTAACTTACAATATAGGAAAGACAGAAATATCACTCAGCATACAAATAATATGAGTTTAAGTTTAGTATGCGTTTAAACTGAATGTTTAAACATCATGCAATGAAATATGAGCTTTAAGGATATGCGCATGAAGTTTATAAGATATGCAATGTTCCACAAACGAACAGTTTGAATTGAACAAGGTTTTGTGAAAGTGCAATGATGCATTCTTCTCATTAAAACTTGAAAGGTAGTTACAGGGTACAAGTTTTACAATGGAAGAAAAATCAAAAGAAAAAAAAACCTTGCGCATCAAAAACTTACAATTGCGCAGCAAAACAAAAAGATTACAAAGTCTAGTCTATATGAATTCGCTGCAGTGCTTCGCGCATCTCATTCTGCAAGCTGGTAAACTTGTTCATCAACTCAATCTTCAGTTGCTGAAACTTGGCGTTGTATTCCACCACTAGATTCACATGAGTCCCCATACCGCCGCGCATCATTGCATTATCTCTCTGGATGTCTTCAGAAATCCTGTTAAAACAATTTTCAAACGCCCCCATCTGATTTCCAAAAGATTGAAGGGACGCAGCTATGGAGTCCTGAATTTCTTTCTGTGCATCAACCAAAGTCTTGGTTAGCTCAACCTGAACCATGTTCTGACTGGCTTGCATATCTAGCATAGCCTGGTTCATTCTTCCATTAAAAGTATCACTGAACTGAACTAAGCAGTCAGTCATATGAGATTTGAGCGCATTAATGGAGGAGGAGCTGGAGGCAGTAGGCACAAAATTGTCAATAGACTTGATGACTTTAGCAGACTCAATCTGAATGCTTTCTGTGATGGTTTTGGCTAAGGAAAACAAAGCTTCATTCAACCCATGCACAGAGGGGATCTTAGTGAGCGCAGAAGAGATTATGTCGAAGTCATGCTGGATATCTTGGCGTAGTAGATCAAAATCTTGAGAGGGCGCAACACCAGAACCAGATGCATGCACAGCAGCAGAACCTGGGCGAGGAGGCATAGCTTCAGAACTGGTTACCTTTGTTACAAAACTCTCCCCCTTAATGGCACAATCAATAGCCTGAAGGAAACTGGCTTGCGCATCGAGCCGTGCAGACTGCGCGTCCAGTTGCTCTTGAATCTTAGTTTGCGCAGTGACCACCTGAAAGTGCTGGGTTTGCGTAGCAAATTGATTAGCCTGGATAGTCTGGAGCATGGCCAAGATTTAACGCATGTCAGTTGATGAACTTGAGGGATCTGAGGGAGCAGTTGCTGGAGTTACAGCAGGAATAATTGGAGAAGTCTGTGATGCTCCAGTAGGTTGCACAGGAGTGATAGCAGCAGCAGGAGGCTCTGGCGCATGAACAGGAGAGTGATGCGCATGGATAGGAGACCGATGGATCTCATAATCTTCTGAGTTCGAGTCTTCGTCATATTCAACTATAGGCGCATCCTCATAAACAGTAGGATCAGGCGCATCATGAGCAAAGCCTTCACCATCAATAAAGACTGGTGGGGCTTGCTGCGCAACGTTCTTTTGCGCAACAGCAGCAAGTCTTGCTTCCCTTGCTATATCACGCGTAGACTTTTCAGAGCACGGACGAGAATGCCTTAGAGGATCTGATTCAACATCAGATAAATCTTCCACAGTACGGTTTGAGGCACGTTTCTTGGTAGCAACCTTCTTAACCCGGCGCTTGGGAGTAGACTTCTTTGCAGATAGAGGGACTTCATCCTCACTAGTAGTATTAATGCGCATGGGCTTTGCAGTCTCCTTTTGCTTCTCCCCCTGAGATTGAGCAGCCTTGGAAGTTCCAGTAGATTTGGAAGGGATGAGGAGAGGATCATTGAAATCACCTTCAAATTCATCTTCTTCTTGAGGCGCAGGAGGAGGAGTAGAGGCTCGTTTTGACTTGGGCGCAGGAGGGGTGGATGTGCGCTTTGATTCTGGAGCAGTAGGAGGCGCAGCATCAACATCAGCTTCTACTTAGACGTCTTCATCAGACTCATCCAGTAGGGTTCTTGATTTCTTTACCTTTTTCTCCTTGTTGTTTTTCTTGTTAACTGGCGCAGCAGCCTTGGCTTTTACTTTTTCTTCAGGAGCAGGAGCCTTGGTCTTCTTTGCTTTCTTAGGAGGCTCAGGGTCCGAAGTATCCTTGCGCTTTGGAGTTTGCGCAGTAGGCTCTTTAATGGTTATCCCAGGCGCAACAGTAGATTTGCTGGCCTTCTTCTTCTTGCGCAAAGGCGCATCAGCAGCAATGCCCTTGCCTTTTTCTTTGTCGCCTACTTTGCTTGGTACCGGCTCAAAGAAGGATTCAATTTCAGAATCAGAGTCAGTTGAAGATGCCTCATAAATCTCACCACTAGATACAGGAGGCGATCCTTGATCTTCAGGATGAATATCTTCAAACACTTCAATGGGGTCAGCAGCCCAGTACATGCAGTAATCAAAGTTGTTTACTTCACGGCGGAAATTCTGAAGAAATACGCGTGAATACGTGCGCGTGGAAGTCACATCAACTTTGAGAGAGGGGTCATCTTCCACCAGTTTGCGCACTGATGGGAATCGCATGAAGATTGCAGTTAGAATTCTGCAATGCGTTTTGTACTTGGCTGGTTTCTTTGGATCAGCTGCCTTCTTTTTGTAGACGCGCACCCAACGCACTAATTCATCAAAGATGATTTCAGACCAGCTTAACCTCTTCTTTTTGTAAATGGTAGCGCATCACATCCATTGCTTGCTGATGAATGTTGACTTGTTACCATTTTTACAGTTGATAGTGTCACCAATGAGAGTGCAGAGGTGGAACATCAATTCCCCAAAATCCTTCCTATCATGGTTGTTGTACTGACCAACCAGAGTAGGAATCCTTATCAGCTTCTGCGCAACACTGTCATGCACATCCTGAGGTATCTTCTTCTTATTGCACGCTGGTAAACCCATCGTCTGTCTGATATGCGCGTAGTTGATAGTTATAGAAACCCCACGGATAAAACTTTTGATACAGGGAACTGAGATGTCGTCGTACATTCGTTCAATTTCTTCTGCATTGCTGAAGAACTCGTCGATGTAAGATGGAAGAATAAAGTCCTGGCCTTTAGAGAAGAGAGGCAAAATCCCAGATTTGTCAATGATTTCAACCATATAGCGTCCTAGCGCATCCAGTTTTAGGTCTTCCACATCAAGTTCCCATCCAGGAATAAAGTAATTGAGATTCTGCGCAAAACAAAGGTGGAGAATTAGGTCTGAACATGCGCATGGAGAGAAGCGCATGCGCATGAGCAATATGCGCTGCGCATGAACTAGACTCCATACTTAGAAAAAGATAGGAAATGAAAAGGGTAAAAATGTCCAAAACAAACAATTTTAAACCAAACGCCTAAAGTTGGCGCGAAAAGCAGAAACACAATCAAGAATTATATCAAGGCTTGTCATATGACTATTCATCAAGAACACGAAGAACATGTATTGAATACACGAAGAACACGAAGAACATAAAAATGTCAAAGTGCTCCAAAATGCATAAAAAGCACATCAAAATGTTCGTAATGAAAAATCACACACAAACAAGTAAACCATAACAACAATATCATAAACATACAACCAAGATCTGAGAAAAACCGAAGAGAATTCAAAAAGACAAAATATTCGAAATATCACAGAAAACACATCAAATGATCATTGATCGTAAAACAAATTATATAAATGAAAATCTAATGGTAAATCGAACACGTAGCATCAAATAATTTGAAAAACTAGCAACGAAACATAGAGAAATCAGAAAGGGGAAAATACAGACCTTCGAACTCATTAATGGCGGAAAACTAAAAGTTTGAGATTGAAATTCTTACCATTTGTGGATCCTCTTGCTTCTTGGAAGATGAAGTGGAAGATTTCTTGGGAGCCATGATATATAGAGAAGTTTTCAAGGAAAAGTAGAGATTGATGAGTGTAGAGAGAGAGAGAGAGAGAGATGTCAGAAAGAGGGTAGGCGGTTTAAGGAAAGTTTGAGCAGAGAAGTGAGGAGAGGGAGACGGCGGAGGGGGTTTTAATCATAAAAAAGGATGATGACGTCATGCGCGCTGACAACAAGTTGGTGAAAGTCAGGTGAGTGAGGCGCACGCGCAGGTGAGGCGCATGCGTGAATGACGTGGACCAATGAGGAACGCGCGTGAAAGAGCCTAGCCGCGCGCGTGTGTCAGTCATTTATGGTCAAAAAGAATCTTTTCCTATTCCATCATAATCAGCACACAATGAGCATTAAATGCGCGTCACTCAATGCCTTTGCATTAAATGAGGTGGGACGTGCGCAGAGGGCAGAAAGGTAATTTCCCAAAACAATTCAAAAATAATGACGAGGGAAAATAATAATTACACAAGTACCCTTGCGAATTATGCTGACTCAGCAAGTAAAGGACCTAAGTGAAACTATTGAAAAGAGAACTTACCTTAGGTCCATGAGTCATGCGCATGATAGTTATGCACAGCAATGTATTGCGCAGAGTTTCTATAAAGAAACAACTGATTTACCTTATGCTCATAGCTAAGGGCGCTTCTTGTGCGCAGGCGCATGATGAATATCTAACTTAGAAATTTATCACAAACAAAATCATTAGTATTGACAAATCATATTGACAAAATTTAGTTAAGTTCAAGCATACCCATTTCACCTCTCAAAAAGATGAACCTCTTAGCATCAAGTGCTTTTGTAAGAATGTCGGCGATTTGATAGTCGGTTCCCACGTGTTCTAGATGTATATTTCCCTTTTCCACGTGGTCTTTGAGGAAGTGATATTTAATGTCGATGTGTTTAGTCTTCGAATGCATGACAGGATTTTCAGAAACAGCAATTGTTGAAGTGTTGTCGCAATAAATGGGACAATTTTCTTCTTTGATGTCATAGTCCACTAATTGCTGCTTCATCCACAGAATTTGACAGCAACAGCTTCCAGCAGCGATATATTCTGCTTCAGTTGTAGAGACAGAAACTGCAGCTTGCTTTTTACTGGCCCAAGACACAAGTCGATATCCAAGGAAATGACAAGTGCCGCTTGTGCTTTTCCTGTCAATTGTGCATGCTGCGTAGTCCGCATCTGAATAACCTACAATTTTAAAGTTCGAATCTTTGGTGTACCAAAGTCCAAGGTTAACAGTGCTAGAGAGATATCGTATTATACGTTTCACAGCAGTTAAATGCGCTTCTCTAGGGTCAGATTGATAACGTGCGCAGACACAAACACTAAACATAATATCAGGCCTACTAGCAGTAAGATAAAGGAGTGAGCCAATCATTCCTCGATAAAGAGTTTGATCAACCTTTTTACCTTTTAAGTCTTTGTCAAGTTTGTTGCCGGTAGCCATTGGAGTATCGTATGCTTTGGCGTTCTCAAGTCCAAATTTCTTGATTAAGTCCTTTGTATATTTGGCTTGATTGATGAATATGCCTTCACTCATTTGCTTGATTTGAAGCCCGAGGAAGAATGTGAGTTCTCCCATCATGCTCATTTCAAACTTGCTCTTCATTAGTTTCTCAAAGCGCTTGCACAACAATTCATTAGTAGAACCAAATATAATATCATCAACATAAATTTGAACAAGTAATTTATGACCATTATGTTTGGTAATGAAAAGAATGGTATCGATTTTACCGCGAGTGAAGCCTTTTTCGATGAGGAACTTGGATAGTGTATCATACCATGCTCTTGGTGCTTGCTTGAGTCCATACAAAGCTTTCTGGAGTTTGTAGACATGATTTGGAAATTGTGAATCTTCAAACCCAGGTGGTTGAGCAACGTAGACTTGTTCTTGGAGTTCACCATTCAGAAACGCACTCTTCACATCCATTTGATATAATTTAAAGTCCTTGTGAGCGGCGTAAGCTAGAAATAATCTGATAGCTTCAAGTCTTGCTACGGGCGTGAATGTTTCATCGTAATCAATTCCTTCTTCTTGCCTATAGCCTTGTGCAACCAATCTTTCTTTGTTTCTCGTGATGGTTCTATTCTCATCCATCTTGTTTCTAAACACCCATTTTGTACCAATTACTCCTTGATTATTTGGTCTTGGGACAAGAGTCCAAACCTTACATCGTTCAAATTGATTGAGTTCTTCTTGCATAGCAACAACCCAATTAGGATCTTGGAGCGCTTTATCACCTTCTTTGGTTCAATTTGAGAGATAAGTGCAGTGTAAGCATCAAAGTTTGTAGCTCTCCTTGTACGAACCCCAAGATGAAGATCACCAATGATATTAGTGATTGGGTGATCTCTAACTTCACGAACTCCAGGAGGTAAGTTAGGTTGAGTTGTAGTAACTTGAAGGTCTTCAATTGGCACATCTTCACCAGTATTAAAATCATCAAAATTTGGAGGAAGAACTGGTTCAGAATTGAAAGTGGGATTAACACCAGATGCAGCAGTAGACTGATGCGCATTAGAGGAATCTCCAGGCGCATGATTAGGTGCAGCTGAAGCTCTACTTGGTGCGCTATTGATAATGCTTTGCGCAACTGATGTAGATGGATTTCCTTGTGTTGATACATTCTGGTCTTGTGTATGCGCAGCTGGTATGTGCGCACCTGTCTCAATAGACTCAACAGAATCATCAGAAACATTTGGAGCCAAATGTGGCTCAAGGAGAGAATGTTCATCAAAAGTAACATGTACAGATTCAACTATCACTAATGTAGATCTATTGAAAACACGAAAAGCTTTAGAATGTTTAGCATACCCAACAAAAATACCTTCGTCGGCTTTGGCGTCGAATTTACCTCTATGTTCGTTTCCGTTGTAGAGTATATAACATTTGCAACCAAAGATTTTGAAGAAAGCAATGTTGGGAGTTCTTCCACGCCATAGTTCATATGGAGTCTTGTTGTGACGTTTGTTGATGAGGGAGCGATTTTGAGTAAAACATGCAGTGTTGATAGCTTCTTCCCAAAAGTACTTAGGCAATTTTGCTTCGGCTATCATCGTCTTTCCTGCTTCAATCAACGTCCTATTCTTTCTTTCCACTACACCATTTTGTTGTGGAACTCTAGCAGTTGAGAAGTTGTGATCTATCCCATGATCGTCGCAATATCGAGCAACACCGTTGTTCTTGAATTCTGTTCCATTATCGGATCGAACACTAACAATGTCATCTTCTTTTTGGGTTTGGAGCAGTCTGAATAGAGTGGTGAGAATGTCGTAACAATCATCTTTTGAGATCATCATTTCCACCCATGTATATCTTGAGAAATCGTCCACCACAACTAAAGTATACTTATTTGTTTTGATGCTTGCAGTGGTAACTGGTCCAAATAGATCAATGTGCAGTAGTTGCAAACATTTTGAAGTTGAGGGATTTGTCTTGCTGGAGAAAGACTGCTTTGATTGTTTGCCTAGTTGACAAGCTGCGCATTTGTTGTCATGATGATCAGCAACTTTGGGGAGTCCTTTGACAAGATTGTCCCTGCTGAGTTTTGATAGACATTTGAAGTTCAAGTGACTCATGCGCTTGTGCCATAGCCAACTGTTCTCGCTTACACTTTTAGCTACAAAACAAAGATTAGTACTAGAGTTCATACTATAGAAATCAATAATGTAAATATTTGTCTTACGATAACCCGTGAGTAAGACAGCTCCAGTTTTGCCATTCTTGATAAGACATTGCGTTGAAGAGAAATAGCATTCTAATCCTTTGTCGCAGAATTGAGATATGGATAATAAGTTGTGCTTGAGTCCTTCGACGAGAGAGACTCTTTCAATGCACACTTTGTCTTTCTTGAGCTTTCCATATGCTACAACTTGACCCTTGTTATTATCACCAAATGTAACTGAGGGACCTCTTTCTTCATGGACATCTTCTAATAAGGATTCATCTCCAGTCATGTGTCTTGAACACCCACTATCGAGAATCCATTCATAATTTCTAGCTTTTGAAGATCCAGCCATGAAACAAAGAACCTGAAATATAGACATTTAAGCAGGTCCCCTTTATTCCTTTTGGGTCCTAGGGTTAGCAACTTTTGACAACCCACTCTTGCTTGACCTTAGGGTTTTTACGTCATTTGGCATTGGGAGTGAATCGCAAAAGGCATTCCACGGCCTTGTGTCCAGAACAATCACAAATGGAACAATGATGAAAGCCACTAATCACATGAGTTTTCACAAACTCTTTACTTTTCTTGGGGATGGCATTCTTCTTTGGGTCAGATGAACTAGCCTCAACAAAATCTTTCTTTTGAAATTTTGGAGCGCTTTTTCTTGGAGGGCGCATAGGGCTAGGAGGCGCACGGCGATGAGGCGCGTGGCTCTTAGGCGCATAATGAGCACTCGGAGAAGGAGCGCGCCTATTTTCAAGAATGATTTTGCTAGGAGATGGTTCATCTGTAGCTATATCTTTCCCATTAGCTTTCCCAAATCGCTTCGTTGGGTAGACATAATGGAAAGTTTGTCTCTTGACTTTTTCCTGTCCTTTACCCATTGAATTAGAATGTTTTTCCTTGGGAATTTCAAAAGTTTGCTGGTTTGTAAATTCACTATCTCTTTCAGCACAGACATCACATTTAAAGTTGTCACTAGTTGATGAGAATCCCAAGCCACTTTTATCACCACTGACTTTTTGGGACTCAAATATGTTCTCCATAGTGACACGAGAATTGGACCACTCATTTGTAATCTTTTTAAGATCAGTAATTTGAGCAACCAATTCATCGTTTTGAACTTTATGAAGTGAGTTCTGTTCTGTTAGAAAAGAGTTTTTAACAGTAAGAGAAGTCATGCTCTTTATCTGCTCCTTAAGGAGGGTAAGTTCAGATTTAAGTAGAGATTTCTCGGTCTTAAGCTGGGAAATTTCATCACATGATAGTGCTAAAGCTTCCTTCATACTATCAAATCTAGTGATTACCTTTTCAGCCTTTTTGAACAATTTTTCTTGTTCAGCAATCACTTCATCATCATTGATTTTGGAGATTGGAGCAGTTGGTTCAACTTGAGGTCTAATGTAAGCTCCTTTTCTCAACTTGTTCCTTTCACTTAGATCGCATCGTGAGAATAACAATCCACCATCGCTTTGAGCCGGAGTGAGAAATCCTTGTTCCACGAGCTCGCTGATGGTTGGTCCTTTCTTCCTTTTCTCTTCTTGAAAACCTGCAGATTTCTTGATAGGTTTATTCAAGGCATTCATATCAGGAACATCCTTGGAGAAGTCATCATCAGAATCACAAGTATCAACTTCATCATCATTTGCCACCAAACAAACGAGTCCATCATCGGAATCTTCATCGCTCTCATCTGAGTCTGTTTCAATCCAAGTGTTCTGCTCATTTGCTGGTGCTGCTTCTTCCGCAACCATTCCCTTGTGACGAGTGAATTTGGGAGTGAACTTGGGAGTATGGCTGCTCTTCTTCTGCATATATTCAAATTTTGAGTTGGGCAGCTTGAAGCAAAGTGTCCTGGTTTCCTGCAATTAAAGCAAACAATATCTTCTTTTCTTTTAGAATCACTACTCCTCGTGAATTTTGGAGGAGCTCTGCTGGTAGATCCTTGAAATTTGTTGTTTGAGCTGGGTCTTGAGAATTTTCTGAACTTTTGAAATTTCTTCACAAATAAAGCGAAGTCTTCATCATCCATGTCCAATAGCTCAGAAGTAGAAATTTTGGAATCTGCGCTTTTCTCAACTTGAACTTGAGCTTGCGCAGGTGCTTCTTCTCTTTGCGCCACCATTGCAATGGATTTGGATTTTCCTTCAGTTTCACTTATACGCTGAAGCTTGAGTTCATAGACTTTGAGATTTGCATAAAGATTTCTAAGTGTCCATACATCCAAAGTTCCAGCGTCTTCTAGGGCGCTAGATTTATGTAGGTATCTTGATCCAAAAGCTTGAAGAAAATTGACATTTAAATCTTTGTTCGAAAACTTCATGCTAAGTGAAATACATAGATTGATAATTTCACAAAAGCGTTCATAAGTTTGTCTTAAGGTTTCACCGGGAAGTTGAGAGAAATTGTTGAATCTCTTTTGTACTTCATATTTCTTGTTTTCCTTGCACACGGTGTCTCCTTCTATATGTTCTTCAATAGCATCCCATAACTCATTGGCGGTAGCACAATGCATGACTTGTTGTTTCATAGCCGTGCTTAGAGTGCTTAGAAGAATGTTTCTTGCTTTACCATCATTTGCAACTCTTCTTGTTTCTTCCTCAGTCCATTCTTCCTTTGGTTTCTTGACAGTTGGTTGAACAGCATTTGTACGCGGATTTGGATTCGCTTTTATAGGAATGTAAGGTCCATAAACCACGGTGTCATGAAGTCTTTCATCGATTGAGTTGAGATGAGTTAAGATGCTGAATTTCCACACGTCAAAATGATCTTCATCAAAGACCGGAACGTGAGTGTAGTTTGCAGTTGCCATAGGTTTTGAGTTTGCCATATCGAATCGGCACCCAAGCTGTTAAGCTTGAAAAACAGAAATGTTTTATAAAGGTGTTTGCTCTGATACCACTTGTTGGTCCCAGAAGGGCAACAAGGGTATGAAAAATGCTAGGGGGGTGAATAGCGTTTTTAAAATTCTTTTCAAACCCTTTTGCAAAGCAATGGCAAATGCGCACGACTCTTAATTTGGCTAAGTATAGCGAGCAGCAAGAGTGTGAAATGCACAGCGGAAGTTTTAAAGCAGTCACTTATGCGCAGGGAGTATGCGCAGAAGTGTAAATACGCACGCACTAAGTTTTAGCTTAAAGATAGGCGCAAGATGGAACTAAGGCAAAAAAGCTCACCAACACACTTAGAACGATGCAAGACAATTCAAAGATCTATAATCTATGAAAGAACAAAATCCTAGACAATAACCGGTGTATCTCTAGAAGTAAGATCGATGAGATCGAAACTTCAAGAGGTGTGTGTGTGTATCAGAAATCTGGGCTCTTTAAATCTATGAGATGGAGAGCACAAGATTCTGGTGTTACAAAGGCTTTATAGGATCTGGGCTTGGTGAAGTATGAAGGTATGAAGGTTGATCTTAGAAATCTGGAAATCTTGTAGGCAATCTTCAAATCTTCAAAGTTTCTCTTTGAAAGCAAATCTTAAGCAATTCTCAATTAACACACCAGCTGCTTGGAAAAAGGGGATGAGCATGCTATTTATAGCTGAGCTCCAAAAACTAGCCGTTGGGGAGCAGAGCAAGGACTATGTGCTGTCGCTTTGTGATTGGCGCGCAGCTGTCCTTTATAGCCGTTGGAGACATCAAGTTGACAGCTTTCAAAAATCTTCAAGAGTGACAGCTGTCTTCAGATTTGAATTTTAAACAAGGGGGGCGTCTCTATCTTCGTGTGTGCTGAGTGTTCTAGTTTTGTCGTTTGTCCACATCAGCAATTTTGGCTCATTCAAAAGTGTAGTTTGTTAAGACGCTTTCCAAGCTTCATAAGGTAAGGTCAGAAAGTGAGAATTAAGGCAAGTCTGAGTGCGCATGAGATTCATGCGCATGGAGTGCGCAGAAGGAGATGCGCTGCGCATGAAGGGATGCGCTGCGCATGGAAGGGGTGCGCACCATGCATTTCCTTTGCTCTATTTACCATGAAATTGTAGCTTCAGCTCTAGATACTAAGCCTAGTCTATAAAGAGGACTTATCTATAAATTGAAGTTACAAAACTTCTTACATAGGGTCCTAAAGTCCTTAAAATAAGCACAGGTGTGGTATCAATCAATTCTAACATAAGTAGGAGGGTTAAGTGATAAGTATACCCAACAATCTGAACCTTCAAGTTGTTGGACTTCGAGTTCAACTTCAGGTTGAAGGTTGGGACTGAAATCTGCCACAAAGTTAGCTAGGGCTTGTGACTTAATCGCAATCCTTACTTCATACTGAATATCATATGTACTAAGTTGCACAGACCATTTTGCCATCCTGCCTGACATCTCAGGTTTTCTCATCACGTTCCTGACAGGATAGTTAGTCCTCCCAATAATAGGATGAATTTCAAAATAATGGCGCAACTTAATAGAAGCGGTTATTAAAGCAAGAACAAGTTTCTCAAGATGAGAGTACCTGGTTTCTGCGTCTAAAAGAGACTTACTTACATAATAAACAGGGAGTTGTGTTCCATCTTGTTCTCTTGCCAAGACTGCGCTGACTGCATTTTCTGATACTGAGAGATACAGGTATAAAGCTTCACCTGTTTCTGGTTTGGAAAGTAGAGGTGGAGTTGCCAAGTAATCTTTAAGCTGTTTGAAGGCTGCTTCATGTTCTTCCGTCCACTGGAACAACTTGTTTTTCCTCAGTACGTCATAGAACAACTTGCATCTGTCGGACGACTTGGAGATGAACCTGGTTAGAGCAGCAACTTTGCCTGTGAGCCTCTGTACTTCTTTAATACTCTTTGGAGATTCTAAGTTGATGATGGCTTTGATCTGTTCTGGACTTGCTTCAATGCCCCTTTTGGTCACCATGTAGCCAAGGAACTTTCCAGCCTTAACACCAAAGTTGCATTTTGATGGGTTTAGCTTCATGTTGAATGCCTCCAGGATGTCAAAAGCTTCCTTTAGATCTCGAGCATGATCTTCAATACACTTAGACTTCACCACCATGTCGTCAATGTATACTTCCATAGTCTTTCCAAGCTGGTTCTTGAACATCATGTTGACTAGTCTTTGGTAGGTTGCCCCTGCATTCCTCAATCCAAAAGGCATGGCAATAAAGCAATATATACCATCTGGAGTAATGAACGCCGTGTCTTCCTGATCTGAAGGTTCCATCTGAATCTGTTGAAATCCTGAAGAAGCATCCATAAACGTCAAGACCTCATGGCCAGCTGTTGCATCTACTAGGGCATCAATGTGAGGCAAGGGAAACGGATCCTTAGGGCATGCCTTATTCAAGTCTGTAAAGTCCACACAGACTAGCCATTTCCCATTCTTCTTCTCTACAACCACCACGTTGGCCAACCATTTAGGATAGTCAACCTCTCTGATCATCTTGGATTTTAGCAACCTCTCTACTCCTTCTCTGATAATCTGATTGCGCTCATGAGCAAATTTCCTTCTTTTCTGTTGGACATGTTTGGCATTTGGGTCAATGTTCAATTTGTGGGTGATAACATCCTTGCTGATTCCAGTCATATCTTCATGCTTCCAAGCAAAGCATTTCATCCTGCTCCTTAGAAACTCAATGACCTCTCCTTCTATAACGGGAGGTAAGTCTGCGCCTATAAAAATTTTGACATCGGGATCAGAAGGATCAAGTTGCACCTCTTTAATATCAAACTCTGCTGCTTCAAGTACATCCCGTGCCTTTCTCTGTAATTGCTATGCTTGCCTAGGACTGCTTGCTGCCTTCATGGACACCTTATAACATTCCTTAGCAATCTGCTGATCTCCTGACACCTTGACTACTCCCCAAGGTGTTGGCAACTTGAGGCATTGATGGTATGTTGAAGGTACAGCTTTCACACTATGAATCCATGGCCTTCCTAGGATGATGTTATAAGATGACTGACACTCTATCACACAAAACTTCTCCATAGAATTAATCCCTTTAACATATACTGGGAAAGTAATATCCCCAAACGTGTGCTTTGTCTCACCATTGAATCCAACCAAAACAGATGAATTCTTAGTCACATTCTCAAGTGGGATGCCCATTCCTTTCAAACCATCAGTTGTCACGATGTTAACTGAACTTCCATTATCGATCAAGATGCGTCTCACCAAACAGTTTGCAACTTAAAGACTCACTACCAAGGCATCGTGATGTGGATCTTGTATGCTGACCCTATCATCCTCATCAAAAGAGATTTCCTGCCCCTTCGCCTTGTTGATGGATCTCGAAGGCAAATAAGACATGTCCTCCTTCGCATCTGCAGCACGACGCTTGGCGGCTGAATAGGTTGTACCACAGATATCCGAGCCACCACTGATCATGTTGACCACTCTGGTTGGAGGTGGATGAGGTGGTGGATTCTCAGGTTGTTTCTCCTGGTTGCCATCACGATCTTCAGTGCGCCTCTGCCTTCTACCAAGTAGTTCTTTGAGGAGACCTTTGGACAACAAGTAGCTGATCTCCTTCCTGAGTACAATACAATTCTCAGTAGTGTGCCCAAAGTCTTCATGATAGGCGCACCACTTAGACTTGTCTTTCCAAATCGAAGGCTTGTCTGCCTTCTTGGGCCATCTCGCTTTCTCACCCAGGTTGTCTATGGCATTGATCAATCCTGCGATATCAACAGAGAAACAGTAGTCATCAATTCTAGGATAGGAAGAATCATCCTCCTCATCATTATTATCAACAACATGAATTCTAGAAGAGTCAGGTTTAGAGTAGGGTTTGCCCCTATTAGATCTAGCATGAGATGTTTCCATCTTGCCACCAGAATGGGATGAATCTGTCCTGCCACTAGAATGTTCTGGGGTCGCACTCTTCTTGGTTGCTTTATCTTGGAGCAACTTGTCTTCTTCCAACCTGATGAATTTGGAAGCTTTGGTTCTGACCTCATCCAGCCTCTTGCATGGTGTCATTACTAGGTCATCATAATAAGGAGAGTCCTTCTTAAGTCCCATCCTGAAGGCTTCAATTGCAGTTACAGTGTCTAGGTTAGAGATGTTCACCGCCTCCTTGTTGAACCTGCTCAGGTAGTCTTTAAGTGGCTCGTCAGGTTGTTGGACCACCCTGTATAGATCACTCGTCAGTTTCTCGAACACCCTGTTACATGAAAACTGATTAGTGAACAGGTTGATAAGTTGAGCATATGATCCAATGGAACCCAAAGGTTGGCTAATAAGCCATCTCAAAGCTGCTCCTGTAAGAGTTGAACCAAAACCCCTGCAAAAAGCATGCTTCCTTGAACTGGGGTGGAATGTGGACCACATCCATCTTCTCCTGATACAATGCAACATGTTCAGCTGGGTCTGTTGTCCCATCGTATTGCTTCATGTGGGGTGGATTGAACTTTTTCAGTATAACCACGTTGGATATGGCCGGAGCGAAGCGAGATTTATTGTAACATGTTGGAGACGCCTGGTTGTGTGGAATAATCATCCCTGGTACATTCATGACTAGTTCTTTCAACTCCTGCATTTGACGGCTAAGCAAGCTACCTGCATCATTGTTAGCAGCAGCAAATTGACAATTATTAAGATAATCGAATTCAAATTGAGGGTTAAGACTCCCTGTCACCATCGAAGTAGGAGTCACAATGTAGTTGAGGTTGGAGTAACAGTTTCAGGATTGACTATCGTGCTGTTAGTGGTCAGGTTGGTAGTTGGCGTAATCCCACCAAATCCAGATGACCCAGCAATGTCAGCCCCGAAAGTAAGCCTTCTGGGTTGATATGGAGAGTACAGATTGGAAGGTGCAGTTGGAGCAATAGACTGGAAAATACTAGGGAAGCTGGTTTGTTGCACCGCCCCTGTACCACTTTGAAGAGAAGACACCTCACGCTGCAACCTGGAAACTGATTCATCAACATGGTGGAGGTATCATTCTGAACTTGAATCGGTTCCTGAATTCACGTAGCATGGAAGTCAAGTTTGGAAGCGATGTCAATAGGGACCTCTTGATTTGCGGCAGTGGATGATCCATCCTGAATCTGGATCGGTCTTGAAACACCTCCAATGCTCTGAGTTGAAGATATCACGGCTGATGAGGCTGGAATTGTCCCTACAGTTGCCATCAAACCAACTGATGTCATGGTTGAAGACAATGCAGTCGACATCTCGAATTCCTTTGATAATTATAAGACCAAATTTCCCACGGACGGGCCAAATTGTTTTGGTCAAATTTCTCAATTCAACTTGATAATAATGATTTTAGGTACAATGGAATATAATTGTAAAGAAATTCAAGAATCGAAAGAACACAATAATTTAACGAGGAAAGCCCTTGAACAACTCGTTCGCCGGCATAAAACCTCGGGGAGAAAACTTATTAGTATAGATGATAAAAGATGGCAATACAATGAGAATGATTTGTAAAGCTATTGATTGTGAATCAGAAGAATGTGTGTGCGTTACAATGGAGTTGTGCTTTATTTATACTAAGTGAAGTAGTCGTAAACAAGCCGAAGTTGCCGTATTTCTCGGATAGTTTGTTAGGCCGTTATCTCCTCCTTTGCCGTTGATGAGACTCCTAATTGACTTGATCTTCTTGCTTTCAAAAAGGTTTAGTGGCGGTCGTGCTCTTTCTGTTCCTGGAAAATAGGACACGATTGATTATCCAAATAAGACATGTGTTAATATAAGTATACCTGATAATGTTTTGCAGACAACTTGAGGGTTCAAGATGTTGGACCAAGATGCGGAGTACAGCTCAAAAATTCTACCCCAAACAATGCAAATATAACTATTTGGCATTTTTAAAGCATGATTCTATCTTTCTAAGAGCTGTTATACCATATGAAAAAATAGTTTTTTTATTTGGAAAAAAAGAGTGTAGTTTTGTATAACCCAACATTCAATTAAATATTTATCGTAAAAAATAACATTCAATACAGTTTATCGTTTTGACATATTCTTTATACTGAATAGTTTTTGAACAACAAATGTTAATGATAAATTACTAAATAACTGTTAAAGTTGATGTCTATCATGATTTTTTCACAACAAAAAAAATAAATAAAAAAAATGATGGTAAAACTACATATTTCAAATTTTAAGACTGAAAAACGATTAAAAAAAATAAGAGAGAATGAGCATATTTAGAAAGAGGGAGAATTATAAGGCTTGAAAAATGGATAAATTACTATTTTAAATTGGAGGGCGGATAGATTGAAATTTTTTTAATACACGCCTATTATCTATACTTTTTACTTTTTTTTGTTTAAAGATCTATAGTTTTTACTTAAAAAAAAGAAAGTATCCATAGTAAGAAGTCATTATTGAAATAAATGGAGTTAGCTTCGAGTGTATCGAGCTAACTTTAAATGTACAATAAGGAAAGTGAAAATAAATAATGAAGAAAGAGGAAGGGTGATAACTATACGAGGTTGCATAAGTGCATCAATGTTCTAATAATATAAGCAAACAATTTCTTGAGGTATGTAAAATTGGTTTCGTTCAAATATGATAAATAATAGTTTCTTTTCTTATTTACTAATGTATTTTTTTTACTTTTTATTTGTTCAAGAATAAGAATTTATAATACTAAATATACAAAAATCTAAAATAAAATAAGACAAATTATAAGTAAGAATCGAAAAGCTTCAGAGTCGTGCGTAGAAAGATGTCTGATGTTTCGATTTTGGTGATTACAAGTAAGAAGTGATCAAATGTTAGCAAATACTTTTCTTTAAAAAAAATCTAATTAACCTTTATAATTATCGTAACTCTTTTGATGTTATTCCTATTATTATCTGTCAAAGTATTTTTAACCGTGCGTTTAACGCACGGGTGTTAATCCAGTTGTCATTAATAACATCACGCTGACTACAAATTTTGTCGTGACATATCAATATCTTAAGGCCAGATGATCTCTAACGTGAGACTATATTGGGATAAATGATCAATACCATAAAACGACAAAAATTATCTTTAAAAATCTTAAAACAAAGTATATATACGTTCTGTAACCTAATGATTTAAATCCTAATTAAGCAATACGAAAAAGTTAAAAAAAATTAAATGCCTGTTAGATGCTCTAAATAATATTTTTTGGGCCTTTTAAACCCTTTCCTCAAGGGGCTACACCCGATGACTTTTGTTTGTCTCGGTTTGACGTTCGATTTGATATGTCGTCCGCTCCGTGGTTCATCAGGATTAAAAATTTACGACCGTTTTCGCACATGCGCTCAAACGCAATTTTTGGAGAAGAACATTTTAGTGGGGTTTCCTTTTATAGTATACTTTCATGTTTTTATATTACTATAGATATAGATAAGTGTTAATTTACAAAGAGTCAACATTTTTACGAACATTTATAAACATTAAAAAAACACTTTTAATGTGTGTATGTTTGTGTGTTAAGGAGTGTCAGTGGTAGTGTTAAAGAATGTCTACGCGTGTATTATTTTTTAATAAAAACGTTTTTTTTTTTTAAAACAAACTACCATTATCATTAGATTAAGGGCAAAAACACAAAAATGAGTAGGCTCTCTACAAATATCAAAGGCTCAACCCAAATATTACCATTCATTACAATGGCAGTTACAATTACATAAGAAATGCAAGAAGAGGGATGGCGAAAGTGGGTGTTCGTGCATAAAGTTGTAGTAGCATTCTCGATCTTCCACATTGTACCTCTCGTAGCAATACTCTGGAACGCGCAGATGCCTCTCCAAGCGTAGCTTGGACACTGCCATATATTGGCATTCACAAACCCCCCACCGGGAAATATTTAGTGTTGGAAATACTATGATTTAAGGCCTCTGAGTTAACAATAAATTGCCAACCAAACTTTCCAAGTCATGCTATCATCCTCCACTTATGATTCAACAATGATTGTCGGGAAACAAAATAAAAAAACAAGGCTCCCACAACGGAGAGAATGCAAAAGCTCTTACAAAGGAGAGAATACAATAGATCAAACATCATTTCGACAATAGTCCCCTTCATTTATTAAAAATCAGAAAGAAAATTTAAAAAACTAAAAGTAAAAAAACAACCAAATCTGAAAGTAGATTTAGAAAGATATCTCTGTCCAAATCTAAACCTGGATTAAAAAGAAGAGTTTATCACAAAACTTACCAAAACTAATGGAAATTTGAAAGAGACGAGAGAGGAGAGACCAGAGAGAACATGTGAAGATATGTATTTTTTTTGACAAAAAAATGAAAATAAAATATCATTGATAATATTAAAAAGTGTTAGGGTATTGTTAATAGTCCTAGCTTGTTTAATAAGTTTCATTTATTTACAAAAATGTCACCACATGTTTTTCTTAAAAAAAAAGTCAGTTATTTACATAAATTACATCTCCTATTTAAAACAAGTGCTGGTTATTTACAAAAACGACAATGCGCAAATTAAAAGCACGTTTCAACTAATCTGTTAAAGAAAACTCGTTTTTTTTTTTCTTCAGATATTCACTGATAAATGCATTTAATTTATTTATAAATTAATTATTCACAGAAAATGATTCATCTTCGGTACCAAAATGATTTTATATTTGTATTTTTTATTATCTTTAAAAAAGTTTTTTATCATTTTTACAATTTGAAATTAAAGTACATAACAAAACATGATTAGTGAAAGGGTAAATATAAAGTTACAAAAAAGTGCCACAAACACAAAATGATGTGTCAATTTTTTTTGGTATTTTTTATTAAAATGTGCCGGGTTCACAATCGATGCAACTAATAAAATATGGTCACTTCATTTTATATCCATCATTTTGTAAACTTGTTATGTGGCCTGGCTTTGCCCTGAGCGAAAACAGCTGAAACAAGCTTCACGTCCCTCTTTTTGAATTTAAATTCCCAAATCTGAAAACCCCCTCCGCTCCCATTTCATTTTCAAAATCCCTTCCCCCTCTCTCTCAACCCAAAATCACCTTCCTCAACTTCAACTCCATCAAAACCCTAACATTACGCCCATGGCGGCTGTGCCAGTGCCACCACTCACTGGACGGGAGCTTTCCAATCCTCCATCAGACGGTATTACGAACCTCCGCTTCTCCAATCACAGCGATAACCTCCTCGTTTCCTCTTGGGATAAAGTAATCATCATCTCTTATAAGTCAATAATCCCCAATTTTCACTTTTTTGACTTTCTGATTCACAGCTCTAACTATGATGTTTTTGTTTGTCAGAGTGTTCGATTGTACGATGCAAGCGCCAATGTGTTGCGAGGAGAGTTTATGCACGGAGGTTCCGTTTTTGATTGCTGTTTCCACGATGATTCTTCCGGGTTTAGTGCTAGTGCTGATCATACTGTCAGAAGGTACTGCCTATTTGTGCCCTAATTTTCTTTCCAGCTATCTTTATGATTTGATTTTAGTTTTCCTTGTTCATAGGATTCCAGCGTGATTATTTAACTCCCTCCGTCCCAAAAGGAGTTGATTTAAAGATGTAGCTTTAAGTGGTTTTATTTTCATGAAATTGCAGTAAATTTATTACCACCTCTTTTAGAATAGTGGCCTTTTTTCTTTTTCTTTTTTTCCCTACAAATGGACGCCTTGCTTTCGGGACTGAGGAACATCAAGTAGCTCCAGGGACTGACCACAAGCAGTTACATGTGATCAGTTGCGAATCCAGAAATTTGTCAAAGATTGCTTAGTGAATAAAGGTTATACTTTTCATATTAAATTTGGCGCAAGGGTTGGCGGGGGTGTGTGAAAATGATATCATAGTACAATTTTGCCACAGGTAAAAGGGGTCGAAATTTACACAAAATAGATACTTTTGAAACTTTACTTGTAGTAAGCACATTTATTCTGAGATATGAAGAGGGGGGGGGGGGAGTTAGTACATACTCCTTCCATTATGTCCCAACCAAAATCACACACATTGAGTTTGGCAGGGTAAATAAGAAAAAGTGTATAATGATAGTAGTGAAGTAAGTGTTGTGTGTAGAAAAAGTGGGAAAGGAATTTAGAGTGGAGTAGTTGTTGTGAGTATCACAAGTGGGTTTACTAACTTACCATTTGTAGGTTGTGAAATTTGTAATGGGACACCTAAAGGGGGAATTTTGTTATTTTGGTTGGGACGGAGAGAGTATTGGTTATTGTGCGATTAGTTTACCAAATCAGACTCTTTGAGTAAAACATATTGAAAAGGATAATAGTACTCCAGGAGGCAATAAAGGGAGTAGTAACAGGAATAGAAATAGGAATATGGTAAATGCTTTACAAGGGATACATTTTGTAATAAGAATGTCATTCATTTCTTCCTAAGGTAATATGTTATCTTTCCTTTAGGCATTTGCTTTAGTTCATTCTGAAAAAATCACCTTTTGATATAGAAATCACTACCTGAAGATATAATATTGTTCGTCATGCATATGCCATCAAAGATAACCATGTTGCTATCAATTTGTTTTGGGTGTACTGTTTAAGCAGTTCTGACCCAACTGGTTCTTTTGCTCTGGGGAAAAAAAAAAAGAGTTCCAGTTTTTAGACAGGAATGGACCATGTGATAGATTGATAGTAACTTTTAATGTCAAAAACAATGTTCTGTAGTGATCATTGAACATGTAGTATGTTTTGAAAAGTATCTAATACTAAAACTTGAGTAAAGATTTTGAAAATGGAACATAATAGATGAGGAGGTTCTAACATGATATTAAGAGTTGAGTTAACCAGGTAAGTAGACTGCAAAGTGAAAATATGCGTCAGAATCTGCAAGATTTCACCCTAGGTTTTGGGAGAAAGAAGTTAGATGTTTCTAAAATGGGCCTCTTCTTGGGAGTCAAATAGCTATTGAACATCTGAGTATTAGCCAGTCTTGTCTTCAGTTTTCAATCTTATTTTGAAGATAATTGATGAACAGTTGTTAGTTGAAACCTCTAGTTGTTCCTCTACTTGCATAATCTACTCCTTACTCTTTACTTAATGCGTTGGTCCTTGATCTACTGAACAAGCCTCCAGAAGTTGTTATCTGTTTTTTAGTCAGCCCAGCTGCCGATGTGCACATTCATTAGTTGTGATATGTTGTCTTATGAGTAAGATGACTGTACCAGTTTGTGTTTGCGATGACTATAATATTGATGATAATAGCTTTTGTAAATTTAACCAAATGATGATTGCGTCTTATTTCAGACTTGTTTTTGGCTATGGAAGAGAAGATATATTGGGACGTCATGATGCGCCGGTGCGCTGTATCGAGTACTCATATGCAACAGGTTCGTTTAAGTAAATGCAGCCACCATAATCTACTGTTTCAATGTGGTTGCAAATTGATGTGGAGCAGTTTCTTTTGAATAACAAACTATCATAGAGTTCATGTTCGTGCCCATAAAGAGCTTATGCCAAACTAGATCAAGTAAATTAAGATTTTTGACCACAGAATACATGATAGAAAGAATGTAACATGCAGGGTAGTGTTTAAGTAGCAATGATTACCCTTTCTGTTACTTTAGTGGTGGGAGAAGAAATTCCTTGCGTACGTGATTGCGTTATATGGAAGCTCTTTTTTGTCGCAGTCTGAATAAAATGAGTATATCATCTAGTTTGAGATGACAATTTTGATTCAACATAATGTCTATGTACCTCTCTCCCTCTCTCTCACACTCTCTCTTTCTCTCGCTCTCTCTCTCTTGCTCTTGAGTGCGTGGTTTGTGGTGGTGGTGAGGGGGGCGGGGTTGTATGAAGAATTCTGTACCAAGACAATTTTGATTAAATACACATTGCATCTCATCATTTGGATTATTTCTTCTCCCTTAAAAGAGCCACACTTTCTTTTTGTTTTCATCCCCCAAAAGACGTCACACTTTCCTTTTCTTTTGTCCCCAAAAAAGAGTCACACTTCAACATATAGTATTGACCTCAGTGATATTCCTCAAGTGCTCTAATGAAAGACCCTATTAATTACCTGTATTTTGAAATAAATGCTTAAGAGGCAACCCAGAGAAGAACAACTGAGAGAAGTCAGGAAATTAAAATTAAAAACATGCTTAAAAGTGTGATTTGCCAATTGCGACCCCTTTCGGACGGAGGGAGCACCATAAATAGGATCTACTATTGTTTTTTTTCTTTTTTGCAATGTTGCTATACTTTTGTGATGATATATTGCAAAATACTGCACATTGTGATATCTGTGTTCTCTGTATTAATCCTGCAACACATGATATATTTTTCTCTTGATACTTGTTTCGTAAATGACATTCATTTTCCCTGTTATCCTTCCAGGTCAAGTGTAACTGGTAGTTGGGATAAAACCATTAAGTGTTGGGATCCTAGAGGTGCAAGTGCACAGGAGCGTGCTCTTGTTGGGACGTACAGCCAACCTGAGCGTGGTCTATTCCCTATCTCTTGTTGGTAATCGTTTAGTCGTAGCAACTGCTGGAAGACATG
>JAOWBW010000614.1:520250-659308 GCA_026119855.1 Campanula takesimana | reverse complement strand
ACCAAACCATCAGACCGCATATATTAGTCATATGTTTGTATGTTAAGTAACATCCACCTTTGAAATATTTAAAAAAAAAAAACTACATTACATTAGACATTCTTAAATCTCATTTATATCTTATTCCTTATTCATTTCATCACATGTTTATTTGTTGAGGCACATAGTTAACAAAATTATGATGTGTGTTCACTTCATTCGGCTTCTTTATTCGTTAAATATTCATCTTTCTCCTAATTTTTTCCTCTTTTCAAAAAGTTTAAACCATGATTTGAATCGTCATATGAACCTCGGTCTGAATGGTGGTTTGAACAACTATCTACACACGGGTCTGAACCATGATCTAAACCGCAGTCTGAACCACGTTACTGAACCGCGGTTTGAACCAAACCGAACCAAACCATGACGGTTTGGTTCGGTTCGAACTTTTTTGTGGTTCGGTTCGGTCTGGAATTTTCTCAAACCGATGACTAGTGGTTCGGTTTCTAAAATGACCGAGACCGAACCAAACCGAACCATTTACACCCCTAATTTGGAGGTAGAGTGCTTGATTTTATTCTTCCATTCACCATGAATACGTCCAACATCCTCTTAATGGTTGAGAATCAAAATCCTTGCTTAACTAATAAGAGCCTCACTCAACATTTAACATTTAGCGTTCAATATAATCAAATGCATCTTACCTCCAAATTACCTTATTTTATATTAAGCATCAAGCATCAAGTGCTTGATGTACCAAACGCAACCGAAGTTATCTTCTTACTCTCTCTGTCCCTAAATGTGTCCAAATTTCATTTTAAGGCACATTTAAAAATCTCAACTTTTTGTACTATTTGGTGGTAAAGATTCATATATATTCTTGTAATCTCATTCCAAATATTTGGTTTTGCAAGTATAAAGAGATTGGTGATTTTTTTTTTTGAAAAACAAACATTCAGAGATAAAGCTATAAAGTTATGTTTAAAATAGACATTCATTTCGGGACAAAGATTTCTTAAAATTAAACTTTTAGTTAGGTTAGGACAGGACAGAGGGAGAAATTTAGGGACAGAGGGAGTAGTTTTTTTTTGTTTTTGTTTTTTGTTTTTTTTTTGGTGGGTGATAATTACTTGTTGGTGGTCCTTTGTTTGGCATCAGACTGTCTCTTGTATCGCAGTCGAGATTTTTTTGTTTTAATTTTGAACTGTATAGTCAGATCTGAAGCCGAAAAAATATATATTTGAAGAAATCACAAGAGAAGACAACAGTGTGGTGCAACATCGAGATGTGTCGACTTATTTTTTGAAATGGAATTTGGGGTAACTTTGAAAATAGGGCAGAAATTCGTTGCAAAAAATTGTCACTTTTAACCCTAATAGTAACATTTTCTTTTATATTGATATTTAATAAAATTATATTTTATTTATTAAAATATTGTTATCTCTCCAAAAAATTTTTGTTATTTTATAGAAATTCTTTTTTTTTTGTTTGTTTGTTGTGGTATAATTGACGGAATAATAGAAAATAAAAAATTGTGTTAAATTATAGGGGGGGGGGGGGTTCATGCATGTTTTAGAAAATCCATTAACATTTCCATTCATTTTGTTAACTTTAGTAACTACCATCCATCCATTATAACAGTCATCCAAAATTGCAGTGAATTGCAACTTTGTGTGAACATTATGCACTAAATTGCAACTTTTGGTACTTTATGACTCACATTTGTGTAAATTTAGTGGTAGTATAGTGCAATTTGCACTAAATATTAACATTAAGAAATGGAGTGATTTTGAGACAGATTTTGTCATAGTGAATGTTGTTGTCATGAAATAATTAGACCTAATGTGTACTAATGATGATATAACAAAAACATTAGGACCACATACATTCAATAATGCTGTATGCTAATCACCTCCAGTTCCCCTTCCCCAACCCGACTTCTCTTTCATTCTCTCTCTAAGTCATGCTTCCCCTCCATCTTTTTCCATCACGACTTCCCCTTCCCCTACCTGCCCCCTTCTTCACCTCCCAGTTCCCAAACATCATCCCTCCAACAAACTGGGATGGGTGCATGTGTGTTCTCTATTAATTTAGAGGGTTTGATAGTGGTGGTGATGGAGATGATTATGGTGATGTTAATGAATGGTTATAAATCTTGTTACTTTTTTCAGGACAACCTTGAAAAATATTTCGTTAGTTTCATTAAATGGAATGCTGAAATGAAAATCTGCCCATGAAATGTCATATGCATGACACATTACATGTTTTCTGTTTAAAAATTACTACCTATGTCCTTAAATGAGTGTCCAAATTTCATTTTTAGGGACACTGAAAATCTCAACTTTATGTACAATTTGCTAGCAAAGATTCATATTTAATCTTGTAACCTCATTTCCAAACATTTAGTTTACACGTATAAAGAAACCGGTGAAAAAAAATTCGAAAAAAAAACATTTAGGGACAAAGTTATGTTAAAAAAAGACACTATATTTGGAACAAAGATTTCTTGAAATAGACATTCATTCAGTCAGGGCAAATAACCCATTGACGGGAAAACAGATTTAAAGCTTTATGTAAAATTAAGTGTACTAAATTGCAAGTTGTCCTTTTCTTCTGAAACCTTCTTTCTAGTTTCCAGAAAATACACAATTGCTGAAAAAAAAGATTGTGGTCCTCAGTAATTATTAAGCACTGAAAGCATAGTTTTCCATACTTAAGAGGATTTGTCTTTCATCAGCTTTGTTTTTTGTTTTGTTTTGGTTTTTTTTTTTTTTTTTTTTTTTTAAAACTATAATATAGGTGGTGATTATTTGAGGTAGGGACTGAAAAAAGTAAAAAGAGAATATCCATGTCTGGTAATATTGCAGTGCTTGTAATATTCCAAATATTTTTTAAACTATAAAAAAAATCTCTTTAAAACCTTCTATTATGATATAGCTCTTTCTTTGCGTACAGTGTTGGTAAATATTAATTTTAAAACTACAAAAAAAAAAAAAAAACTCTTTCTACAAAGATCAACCCTTTAACAAAGAGCTCTTTAAAACTTCCACAATAGCAAAAAACTTTTAAAACTTCATAAAATTAAAAAGCTCTTATTGTGAATGCTCTAAACATTTGCTCATTCCCCCCTAACAATAAATATCGTATTTAATTTATCAAACGCTTTTAGGGATTGTGCTTTACTTTCCTATACATTGCTTGTACAATGATAAAATTGCACTAATACACTTTCCGGAAATGTGACATTAGTTTTTGGACGAATCAAAAGTATGACATTTATAATGAATGAGCATAGTATAAAAGTATAACGAATAAGGGCTGAGTTGCTTTCAATCAGTTAAAAGAAACTATTGTGGTTGAACACAATATTGTAGCAAATAGCAAAATTACATCCTTTAAAAAAAAAAAAAAAAACTTGAGATATAACCTTTCTTTTTAACATGTAATACAAGACTACCTTTTCCGGACGGAGGTGGCATTGATATTGTATATATGAAGTGGAACATGCTACACTAAAGCTCACATTGTCAGTATTTTCTTTTAGACATACTTAGAGAGCGAGAGGCAAAGAGACCCGGGAAGAGAGAGAGAGAGAGAGGCATGGAGAGCTTCAAACCTGCTGAAGTGTACACAATGAACGGAGGCGATGGCCGTTACAGCTACACCAAGAACTCCTCTTACCAGGTCCTCCCCCTTCTCCTTTAGCATGTATCTATTTAGCTTTCTTGCGTTTTGAGAATAACATAAACAGAGAACGAGAGAAAGAGAGAGAGCGAGAGAGAGAGAGAGAGAGAGAGAGAGAGAGAGAGAGAGAGAGAGAGAGATGATTTAACTGATCATCAAAGAAACATACTCCCTCCGTCCAAAATGATCTTCACATTTGACTTTTTACGGATATGAACACTTGCTTCACTAACCATTAACCATGTTGTGTTTATGCACATTTATTTAAACCCAAACTGTAGAAATGAGAAGAACTTTTTGGGATAAGAAAAATGACTAATGAGAAGATCATTTCGGGACAATATTCCTATACAGAATCATACAAGCCCAATTGACTTACTTTTCTTCCTTTTTTGGCAGAGGACAGTTTCAGATGTCGCCAAGTTATATGTTAGAGAGGCAATTTCAGACAAGCTTAACATCACAGACTTCTCAACTGAAACCACCTTCAGAATTGCTGATTTGGGTTGTTCAGTAGGCCCCAATACTTTCTACGCTGTACAAAACATCATCGACTCTGTTCTTCTCAAATACAAAAACCTAGGACAAGATCGAACCCCTGAATTCCAAGTCTTCTTCAGCGATCACGCATCCAACGATTTCAATACCCTCTTCACATCACTCCCTAACGATAAACCCTACCACGTTGCAGGGTACCAGGTTCATTTTATTCAAAGTTATTCCTAGCCAATCTCTTCACTTGTTTTCTCTTCCTTTGCGTTGCATTGGCTTTCTAAAGTGCCAAAGGAGGTGGTTGGTTTGAACAAAGGGAGAATACATTACTCAGATGCAGGGGAAAAGGTTGTCAAGGCTTATTCAGATCAATATGCCACGGACATGGAAACTTTCTTGAATGCTAGGGCTCAAGAGATGGTTTATGGAGGGTTGATGGCAATCACAGTTCCAGCTAGACCTAATGATGTTCCCCATTCTCAGGCCGTTGGTAACGTTGTGTTTGAAATCTTAGGATCTTGCTTGGTAGACATGGCTAAAAAGGTAAGTCGATCCGTTTTCATTAGACACACACATGTATATATTTGTGTGTGTGTATATACTCACTTGGCCTCAAATAATAATAATAGAAAAAAAAAACTAACAAAACTTTTTTATTTTGGCCTCAAATATAAGCAAATCATATCAGTTTCAGTGCAAAACTCATTAAATGTAAATATATTTAATACTCTCTTACACAAAATTGTTTCCCTAATTAATTATTCTTTTCAATGATAAGTTAACATTAATTAGACATTCAATATATATATATATATATATATATATATATATATATATATATATATTGCAAAAATAGGACGGTACTTCCCTAGTTTTTTTTGCTTATAGATGAGGCCGGGGAGTATATATATACCTATACGTGTGTTAAAATAAGGACTATTAAAGATTGATGTCTCAAACAAAGAATCTTGTTAGAGCAATAACAAGACTTGATAAGAAAAGCGAGCAATCACAAGAACACAGATTTACGTGGTTCACCAATGTAACGACCCAAACTAGGTCACATTTATTATGGAACCCAATCTTAAGTCTGTTACTCATTCCCTTACAAAATAACTAAATCGTCTCAAATACATCAATAACATGTATTTTCCATAAACTTATTTCAAACCAACTGTCTAGAGTTACAACCCAACCGTCATACTTACAAGTAATTAAAAATAGTCTTACATCATTATTTAAATACTACATAGCTTCGACTTAAATATTAAAAGTTCCCAAGTAACTCTCCATCTAATGCTTACCTCAAACAAACGTCTTTTCTAAAATCTCAAAATACAGTAAAACCTTCAAGGACACATTCCAAAAAAATTCTTTCTTCTTGCTCTATCAGCCGAGATTCTTCTCCCTCAAATTCTATTTTTGTATATGTAAGAATCCTCCACCAACCCTTCTATTTATAGACATGCCAAAAATTGTAACGTTAAAAATAATTAATACAATAATTTATTTTCGTATTAAAACTCTATTATTATTACTCATAATTACTAATTTAAACCTATATCATTATTACCTTGGCTAATACATATTAAATACAAATTTTAAAACTAATTTATTACTATACAATTATCACTCATTAATATGTAATGAATACATTATTATATTATATTATTTTGTTTATTGTAATTGTTTATTTTTTTCTTGGGATATTACATACTTACCCCCTTAAAAGAAGTTTAGTCCTCTAAACTTATTGTACGTACCACCTTTCAACTATTATCATAGTTAACTTTAAATCACCATTGTCATTGTTCTGACCCAAATTCAATAACACATTACAACACCACTTGTTATTTAATTTAGAGAGAAACCTTCAATGATTCATCTCACAATATAATTTCTCACTCTTATTAGCCCCCGAAGAGCTACTAGGTGTCCACCTAAAGTATTTTTCTCTCCATCAATAGACAATTACTCAAACGATTTGACACCAAATAATCCGTGTTTTCTATCCCATTTATACTCTTTCCAAAAGTATAACTCACACAATATTTATTTTTCCTCTTAAAATTCACAATTAATATCCAATTGTTTTTTTTTTAAATTCTAACCCCCAATTCAATACTCTCTTAATGTAACACCATAAATAATATATTTATTGACATTTAATTACTCAAATAAATATCCATTAATATGATAATTATAATTAAATTAAATAATTTTATCTAATTCATTTTTTAGGAATATTACATACTTACCCCTTACAAATGAATTTGGTCCTCCAAATTATTACATATTATACCTCAAAATATTCATCATGTTTCCGCTGCAACTCTAATATCACAAAGGTAACGACATTCATATTTGATACTAATCATACTAATACCCAAATCATAAACCAGTATTAATTTTATACAAACAAAATATTTTCTTCCTATTGGAATTCATCTTCAAATGTTTCAAATCAATAGTTAATTTCTTAATTAGGATATGAACTCACCCAATCACACAAAAATACCTTTCTGTGCACACACTCACACATGAACTAGTACACACATTTCATTCACACTCCCTCTGCACATTAAAATTGAAATATTTGGCCTATTTTGAATTTACGTTATTATTTCCATTATTTCCATTTTTTTTATTTGGACTATATTATATCTATTACCAATCTATCTTGAATATAACAACAATAACAATACATCTAAATTAAGAATTAACTTTTCCTCCTCTCTTTCTACTACAAATGGAATTTCTTTTCTCTCGCAATTTCTAACTTCTTACACTTTATTTCCTTGACATTTTCTTTCAAGACATGTAGTTTATAAATTATTCCCACAATAGTTACCTAAAACCTCATTATTCCTTTGGATTTATATTTTTTGCAACTCATAATTTATGACAATTATGATTATCTTATAATTAGAGATTTAAAGGTATCCAATAAATACATTTTTATTGCATATTAATGACATAGTTTAAACAAAAATTCATCATAACTGTTTATTAATATTTTATTAAATAGATAATAGTATTATTTAGGGATATTACATTACATCCTCTTAAAGAGAGTTTGGTCCTCCAAACTTAAGATTAGTTTTTTCATATATTTTTTTTAGCTCGCCTCCTCAATTTTGAACCACACAGTCCATAATTCATAATTTCTTAAAAATTAATCCAGTACAAAATGTCATAATCAAGTCTTTAAAGCCCAACTAAATTAATCAATAATAATTGTTTTTTAATCAAAATTTCCTAGTGATCCGTCCCAATTCTTTTTATCTCGAATCCCGATCAACGGTCAACTGCAAAACTGAAACTGGAGGGGGGTTGAGCTGGGGGGCCCATTAAGAAAGGGGATACACAGTATCACAAAAGCCAAAGGAACACAATTATCAAATAACACAGTCCATGAAATTATAAATATAGACGTACCAATAAGACTCAATTTTTATAAATCGAATACCAATCGATCATACTTCACAGTCTGATGCACTAATTATGTTAGGGTCTGGTGGTCTAACAATCAAAACAAACTCAATCTCAATCGTTGGCGCCCACACTCGGAGCTGAACCAACGCAATCACAATAACAAAGTCCACTTTGACCGTCACATAATTAGCTACACCAGAACCATTCCATATAACAAATCTCATTTATCTAAGAATCAAAACACATATAGCATGCTTTCGATAAAAATAATACTTTTACGGATCAAAATCAATATCAAAGCAATTATCAAATATGACTGAACAATCGAAGCGTATCAATAAAACGGAATACAATGAAAATACGGACATTGAAAGAAATTATAACTGGCACGGAATCGATACTGTATAGTCTCTCTTACCTCAAATCAACGAAGAACGGATCACTAATAATTCATCAAGATCACATCTTAGCCAAGAGCCTCCATAATTGTGCTCGTACTAAGCCTTAAAACCACTGTACATCCATTATTCACAAGACAACTCAATTTGATTTTTTAAGAAAATGATAGATCTTAACATTATAGCTTTATAAGCCACCCACTATTAATCATTAGAATTTTCCATTGGTGATATTCTTATAAAAAGATAACCAAAAAGGTCGTGAAAATTGTACCTCACATTCGGCTTGGCTTGCCTTCATGCATTGCCATCACCGACTCCATTCTCTGACTAAACCCTAATTATCGTTTGTGATTCTAGGTTAATAACAAGTCTTTAAATAGATATACCTAGATTTACTAATTTACCCTCAAGGTTGGGCCATGTCAAATTAACTCCTTTAACTCATTTTAATTATGGCTGGCCCAAAAATATAACTAAAGCCCAAAATTAATTTAAAACCCAAAATAGAAATCATAAATTGTCGGGGTATTACATTCTTCCCCCTTAAAAGGAATTCGTCCTCGAATTCTATCTTAACTTCATCTCCTAAATCTGTTAGACTCCTACTCCACAAATCCTCCCTAACAAACGCAATTAGTTGACCTCAAAGAAAACTTAGTTTTTTTTCTAACCGCTAAAAAACGTAACATTCAAGTATCCAAACCTATTCAATATCAGAGTTCTTATACCCTTTCAAGATCTAATCCCACTGCTCTGATACCATTCTGTAACGACCCAAACTAGGTCACATTTATTATGGAACCCAATCTTAAGTCTGTTACTCATTCCCTTACAAAATAACTAAATCGTCTCAAATACATCAATAACATTTATTTTCCATAAACTTATTTCAAACCAACTGTCTAGAGTTACAACCCAACCGTCATACTTACAAGTAATTAAAAATAGTCTTACATCATTATTTAAATACTACATAGCTTCGACTTAAATATTAAAAGTTCCCAAGTAACTTTCCATCTAATGCTTACCTCAAACAAACGTCTTTTCTAAAATCTCAAAATACAGTAAAACCTTCAAGGACGCATTCCAAAAAAAATTCTTTCTTCTTGCTCTATCAGCCGAGATTCTTCTCCCTCAAATTCTATTTTTGTCTATGTAAGAATCCTCCACCAACCCTTCTATTTATAGACATGCCAAAAATTGTAACGTTAAAAATAATTAATACAATAATTTATTTTCGTATTAAAACTCTATTATTATTACTCATAATTACTAATTTAAACCTATATCATTATTACCTTGGCTAATACATATTAAATACAAATTTTAAAACTAATTTATTACTATACAATTATCACTCATTAATATGTAATGAATACATTATTATATTATATTATTTTGTTTATTGTAATTGTTTATTTTTTTCTTGGGATATTACAACCAACTTGGTTACGTCCACGCGGAGGGGAGAGAATAGTATTATCAATCTGGAGAATTCTTTACAAGATCACACTAATCTATGCTAGCACGAATTTTGGTCACAAAATTCCTGACTGTGCTAAAACCCTAGATCTAGAATTATTGATCTTCTCTGAGCACTCTAATAATTTGTCTATGACAAACTGAGGTGTGATTTTAATCTAAACTACTGGCCTCTATTTATACTAGTAAAGTTTATCTCAAAATCTCTTAGGAACTTGGAAACCTAGCCCAAAACTGACTTGGAAACCTAGTCCAAAACTGACTTGGAAACCTTCCTTCTGCGCTCTGTCCCGGAATTACGAAATCTCTCTGTTGTTTAATCCTTTAACTCGGCGTCCCAAATTCAAAGGCATTAACCCAACAATCTCCACCTTGACTTTGAATCTCCATGACAACAAACCTTTTCTCCCCCTCGCCTCTTCTGCTATCTAATAGCTGCGAACAATCTACAAGTCCAAGCAATGTTGGAACTTACTTCCTGTCAGGAGTTTTGTTAACATGTCTGCAGGGTTGTTCGCCGTCCCTACCTTCACCCTTACCCGTTTCTCATCCCTTAGGAAATGATATCTGATATCAATGTGCTTGGTCCTCTCATGATGAACCCCAAGATTTCTGATCAATCCCTTCAACCATATTCCTTCCTTAGCGGACTCTGTCAATGCCACGTATTCTGCCTCTGTTGTAGACAACGTCACTGTCGTCTGCAATCTAGCCTTCCAACTGACAACTGACCCACCAAGCGTGAACACATATCCGGTCTTCGATCTTCTTGAGTCAACATCACCCAAATCTGAGAAACCCTTGACTGCACATTTTGTCCCATGTCCACAGATGAGTCTGACGTCGCTAGTGAGCACTGTAGTATACATTAAACTACCAACTGCACTAGCAAAGGATACTGGAGCCATATACTCTTTCTCCTCAACCGATTTGGGCCCAAACGCGACTGTATGTGCATTCACTGCACTCGGAGTATCTATAGCCTTAGCTGTCGACCCACCAAACCTTTCTGAAACTTTCTTGATGTATCTTTTCTGGGATAAGAACAGTTTCCGCTTGGCTCTGCCTCTATAGATCTCCATACCCAGAATTTTCTCCGCGTTACCCAAACCCTTCATCTCTGCGACCAATAAGCCTTTCGACTTCTGAATCTCTGACTTCTTGACTGCTGCTATCATATAGCTGTCAAATCTCTTGTACCACTGCCTAGGCGATTGCTTCAATCTACAAACTTGATCTTCCTTACCAGGAACTTGGAATCCTTCCGACTGTATCGTGTATATCTCTCCCTCTATTGCTAGCAACACTCTGATCGAAGTGTGTCTGACCACTGTTGAGAAGATCCCATTGTAGTCCACCTCTTCTTTCTGTGTGAAACCCCTTGCAACAACTTGAGCTTTATACTTGAACCCTTCTGCTGGTGACATCCCTTCCTCTTTCTTGAAGATCCACTTGCAAGTCACAATCTTTCTGCCTTCTGGCCTTGTGGTCAACTTCCAAGTCTGATTCCTGTGAAGAGACTCCATCTCATCACCCATAGCCGCATACCTCTGAGATGACTCTGAACATGTATCTGCTTTATTGAAAGTAGAAGGTTACGTAAGAACGGGCTCCACTTCCTCAGCAACCAGCAGTGCATAAGACACCAAGTCTTCAAATCCATTCATGAAATTAGCTCTTCTAGACCCTCCTTGTGCTAACCCATGTTCTTTAGGAACTGAACTTGAACTTTCTGGTGCTTCAGTATTTGTCTCTGTTGATGGATCCTGATAAACATCTGACTGTGGGACAACTAACTCTTCAGTATCTTGTTGCTCCACCTGTTTTTCAACATCTGACTGTGGTACAACTAACTCTTCAGTATCTTGTTGCTCCACCTGTTTATCAACACCGCCAACACTTGAAACAATCATGGATTTACCAGTCCATACCTCACAGGGAACTTTGAGGCCAATACCGGTATGAAGTCCATGATTAATCAAGTAACATGTTGTACTAAGCGCTTCTGCCCAGAAACATTTAGATAACTCTTCATTGGAGAGCATGCACAACGCTCCCACAAGCCATGTCTGATTCATTCGTTCTGCTACACCATTCTGCTGTGGCGTGCCTCTGCTGGTGAGATGTCTAGAAACCTCCATCTCTCTGCAAAACGAATCGAACTCAGTACTGCAGAACTCCAAACCATTATCTGTCCGGAGCTTCTTGATTTTCTTCTCTGTCTGGTTCTCCACTACTGTCTTCCAGTCCTTGAAATTCCTTAGGACCCCATTCTTGTGCTCCATGATAACCACCCAAGGCCTCCTCAAGTAATCATCAACCATAGACAAGACATATCTGTGCCCCCTTAGAAATTCCTGACGTGAAGGTCCCCAACTCTCTGAGTAGATGTAATCTAGAACGCCTTTAATATCCTTGATCTTATGGCCATAAAGAAGATCTCTGCTAGTCAACTCATGCATCTCTCGAGTGCTCATGCGACTGAGCCTGATGTGCCACAGCTTAGACATATCTCCCTCGTTCACCTCTTCTGATGCAGCCATAGTCGACTCTGCAAGCGTCTTTCCTTGGAGGAAATACAAGGATCCCCGCTTAAGGCCTTTCAGCATCACTTCTGAACCGTTACAGACACTAACTGCTCCACCTTCACCTTTGAAACTGAACCCTTTGCTGTCTAACTGACTAAGAGAAATCAGATTCTTCGTCATATGCGGAACGTGTCGAACCTCGTTCAAAGTGACAACCCTACCATCATGAGTCCTGACCTTGATCGAACCAATACCGACAACCCTGCAGACTTTACTGTTAGCCATGCTTATATCACCGCCAACTATCTGCCTATAACCGGTAAACCATTCTCTCCTAGGACTGATATGGTAAGACGCTCCTGAATCAAGAATCCACGCATTAGATGCGCATGCTGATTCTGATGTTACTAGAGCATAATCCTCATCTGAACTGCAATCTCTGGCCGTCATGGCCTCTGCTGTGACTGGTGCCTTGCCTTGCTTCCTTCTGGGACAGTCGAACTTCCAATGCTCCTTCTCTTTGCAGAAATTACAGATATCCCCAGGTTTTGGACCCTTCTTGTGTGAAGAATTACCTTGATTGTTCTTCCTCCCACTAGAACCCCTGCTGTTGCTATTGCTAGCAACCAAACCTGATGACTGGGTACCTGCCTCATTTCCACTCGCCTTTCGGCGCAATTCCCTCATCTTGAGAGATGTTTTCACTTCCTCTAGAGAGATCTCATCTTTACGATTTATGCACGAATCGACATAATGTTCATAAGACATAGGTAAAGATACTAAAATCCGCAAGGCTGCATCCTCGTCATCAACAACTACTCCTATATTACACAGTTCAAGTAATGCAGAAGTAAATCTGTCAAGATGATCATTTATGGGCGTACCTTCAGTCATACGACAATCATATAGCTTCTTATTCAGGTATAACTTGTTGGTCAATGAACGTGTCATGTACATAACTTCCAACTTTAACCAAAGACCGCTTCCGGAGTCTGTTCCTGCAACATTGGTTAGGATCTCATCATCCAACTGTCTGATAATCTTGGCGTGAGCCTTCTGATCTAACTTCTTCAATGCCGCCACATGCTTCGCTGCTGCTATCTTGTCCTTCTCTGACTGTTCTGCTGTACCTTCTGTGGTGACTGCCTTACCCTTGGGATCCTTACGATCCATGATTGCAATCTCCAACGGTTCCCATAAATCTTTGTCTATCAACAAAGCCTTCATCTTGATCTGCCAGAGAGAAAAACTATTCTTCCCATTGAACTTGTCGATCGAATCTGCTCCTTGACCCATCTTCTTGTTCTCTGCAGCGGAATCCCTGAATCTCTAACCACGAACCAAAGCTCTAGTGTCACTAAGAGAAATCGCAACAAGAAATTCCAAACACATACAATCGAAGACAAAACACCAGCAGCTTCTGTACGGATACAATTTCGGATGCTACGGACATCAAAATCCGATCTCCACCGTTCAGATCGAAGATCTATGAGTCCCGAAGCTACTCACCGAAAATCAGCACGATCCAACGGTGAACGAATGCGCTACGCCTTTTTCTTCACCGCTGCGCTTGATAAAAAACGGACCAGAAACTGTTACCTTGTTTTTCTTCGATCTTGGATCTCTTCCGTCGATGCTAATTCTCCTTTTCAACCAAGCTCTGATGCCACTTGTTAGAGCAATAGCAAGACTTGATAAGAAAAGCGAGCAATCACAAGAACACAGATTTACGTGGTTCACAAACTTGGTTACGTTCACGGGGAGGGGAGAGAATATTATTATCAATCTGGAGAATTCTTTACAAGATCACGCTAATCTATGCTAGCACGAATTTTGGTCACAAAATTCCTGACTGTGCTAAAACCCTAGATCTAGAATTATTGATCTTCTCTGAGCACTCTAATAATTTGTCTATGACAATCTGAGGTATGATTTTAATCTAAACTACTGGCCTCTATTTATACTAGTAAAGTTTATCTCAAAATCTCTTAGGAACTTGGAAACCTAGTCCAAAACTGACTTGGAAACCTAGTCCAAAACTGACTTGGAAACCTTCCTTCTGCGCTCTGTCCCGGAATTACGAAATCTCTCTGTTGTTTAATCCTTTAACTGGGCGTCCCAAATTCAAAGGCATTAACCCAACAAATCTCTAAAAGACATTTTGTTAGCACTGTATGTATACATGTGTGTGTGTGTGTGTGTCTAGATATAGATAGAGATGTATTGGGATGATTATTGGCTTCTGTACTCTTGTATAGCTTCTGATCAGTTATGCTGCAGGGGTTGATTGATGAAGAGAAAATAGACTCACTGAACATACCAATATACTACACAAGTCCCCAAGAGGTGGAAGAAGCTGTGTCTCGAAACGGAAGCTTCACTATAGTGAAGATGGGAAGCTTACCTCATGTGGGGACAACTGAGAAACTAACGAGAAGCGAAACAATGGCCCCAGGTATCAGAGCTGGGATGGAGGGGATTTTCGAGCAACATCTCGCAGATGAGATCATGGACGACCTCTTTGAACTATTCTGCCAGAAACTAGATGGAGCGTCTTCAGTTCTCGTGTCATGCAAATCAGTAAATATATTTGCTCTTCTGAAAAGAAACAGCAAGTGCTAAATAAGGAGAGATCTTGTGTGTGAGAGTGAGAATAAAATCAGGAGACTTAAGCAGCATTTTCCTTGGCAGTTGGCAATGACTTCTTCAATGCCTACAACTATGTAAAATGACTGAGTAGTATTAAGTTATGTACATAGTTCAGTAACATAAAAAATAAACATATTCATATAGTGCTTGATCTGTCCCAAAAGAGTCCAGTTTGGATTATATAAGTCAACTAGGTTGAACTATGACAGGAAAAAATACAAAATTAAATTATCCCCATGAAATTCTAAAAATTATAATTGACGCAGCATTAATGATGCTCCCAACAACATGTTTTCCAGTTGGGCAAATCGCAATTTGGTTCTTGACATTTACATAAATTTGCAATGTTGCTCCCAACAGTTTAATTTCGCAATTTGGTAGCCTAACATTTACATTTTTTAGCAATGTGGCTACAAAACTAACACCCAGTTAAAATTCTAACCAAATAACACACATGTGACTAGCACATGTCTATTAAATGGACAAAATGATCATTCTCAAGAGGCCATGTGCCGCTCATGTGAGGTTTTCTTTTGTTATTTATCTTATTCATTTTGTAGTTCAAAAAATATAGATTAAATTAATATTGGAATATATATATATATATATATATATATATATATATATTTATTTTGTACTTATAATTTACGTTTTTCTAACCATACTATAATATTTTATTTTAATTATAAAAAAGAAACTAAAATACTTTAAAAATTATATAGTTAGGAATTAGAAATATTTCGTAAAAAAAATTTAAATATATATAAGTACATTTTATGTTAGATTATAACTCGAAATAATTATGCAGACTCATTTACGATAATTTATTAAGCGTTTTTGAAGTGAAATAAATTTTCTTAAATATTTTTCTTCAAGTGAAAGAAAATAAGTAATGATCTTAGTGTTGCAAATGGCAGGATACGAAAGTATTTTTTTTTAAAATTTAATTATACAAATTAAAACTGGAAAGAGAGAGAAGACATACATGTGTAGTCCAAATGAAACAAATTAAAATAAGAAATAATTTTTACGATTTAGTTTGTTATATTGTTTTGGAAGGAAATTAATATGTAATATAATAAACCCAGCAAATTCAATAAATTAATTCATAAAATAATTAAGATAGAAAAGAGAGAAGACATACAACTTTAAAACTGAATACTTTATCTCAAGTGGAAAGGGTATTTATGCCAAAAAATAAATAAAATATGATGATCTTATTAAAAATACAGTTCAATGACCATTTTATTCATTTAAAAGACATATGCTAGTCACATGGGTGTCATTTCGTTAGAATTTTAACTGAGTGTTAATTTGTAGCCACATTTCAAAAAAATGTAAATGTTGGGATACCAAATTGTGAAATTAAACAGTTGGGAGCAACATTGCAAACCTATGTAAATGTCAGGAACCAAATGAGACACCTTTTAAGTAAAAATCGAAGCTTCTACCGGGACGGGACGGAGGAATTACTATTAACAAGCCTAAGGTATTTTGACCACAAACTTGACACAAGTGTGGGTAAAAGAAAACCAGTGGATGAGATTCGTATGGTTGGCTAAAAAATAAAATAAAAACCATAACGGAATATGGGTGTTCTTGAGCGTAAACCCCCAGTACCAAGAAGAACAAAAGCTGGACTCCTGCAATGGGGTCTCTTTCTCTCTCAATCAGACCACCTCCTGGTTCATTGTTTATCAATTCATCTCATGAATTCCCCAAGCCACCAATCTTTCATCTCCAAACCAATGTCTGTTACAACCCAATTCAAACTCCATTCCTAAAACCCACAAATCTTTTCTTTCTCAATCGCTGTGTACCAAAAGATTAGAGCCACACTTGATGATAAAGACCAGAGTGCCCCTATCCCTGTCTTGATCAAGAAGAAGAAAATCAGCCCAATAAGGTAAAGTTTTGGTCTTTTTTCTTTGGGTTTTTGCTAATTTGGCTTCCCATTTGCTCAATTTGCCAATTCACAACCCAACTGTAGTGTTTCATTACTCCCCTCCATTAGGGTCATAGTGTTGGACTGGTCTCTCTGTCCATAATAACTTGTCAAAATTTGAAGGAATGTTGTTTATACGTTGCTTGTACCATTGTAAAATTGCACTAAAACTATTTCCCTATTTATTTACTAATGAGACTTATTTTGGGACGTAACGAATAGGGAAAAGGAAAGTGGACACTTATTATGGATTCGGGAGAATGATTTTTGGTTTTTTCAGTAGTGCTACTTTAGATGAAACAGTTAGTGCTAGTTTAATATACGAATAATTATAAATCAATTCCATGATCATTTAGTACAGATTTCATTCTTTGATAGTTCAGATAGCATGGAAATGAATCACGTTTCTTTGGTATTATTCATGGATGAAAGCAAGAATGTAACTGAATTTTGTAATAAAATGGACGTGTAACAAGAAATAAGATGGCAGTGTCATTCTAGCTTTTTAAAATTTTCACCACAAGCTTTCTAGGCTACCGAGGAAATACTAACCCATGCTTCAACATATGGAGAGGTCGTTCTAGTTTTTTTTTCTGTTTCTTTGTATTCAAGGTGGCATGAGCTTTCGTTATTGATTGCATAAACACTTGTGGAATAGCCCTAACATGAGTCCCCATTCCTAGTACCAAATGAGCCCTAAGAGTTCAGTAAATTGATAGAATTACTTTTAACGTGATGCAGGAATGCAGTTTACAAATTGGCTTTAGCGTTGCTACTCTATTAAATAATGATTTGGACTGCTGTTAATCCTTTTACAATAATGAAGCTTATGATGCAATTATCGCTAGTTCTGATTAGAGAGCCCGCTTTACATAGCTGATTCTAGTGGTAAACCACAATAATAGACTTCTTTATTTCTGTCCGATTAATTTCAAATGAGTAACTGCCAATGAGTAGTTCACTGAAAGTTTGGACCTTAAAATACAACTAGCTTTTATTTGATTAATAGATTGATGGTTATGTTATTTAGGACTGGTACACAGAAACTTCGCCACTATTATGTTAGGACTAAAGTTTAAGCATCATTGGAAGTTCAAGCTTAAATTTGTAAGGAACTTCTTTTTTGGAATATCACAGAAAGGAAATTAGGGATTTCTGAGCTATCATGACTTGAAGCGAGTAATTCAAAATCTATTTCAATATATATATATATATATATATATTTAATTTATGTTACTTTTCGGCTGTTTAATCATTAATATGGTTAATGTCAAATTAGGAAGTTGAGGAGAGTGTGAAAGTGCTCAAAAAAGCTGCAAAGACGAGGAGGGTTGCAGCGGGAGAGATTCTGTCCGCTTTTTCAGTGATAGAGAAAGCAAAACTTGACCCGTCAGAGTTTCTTGAGACTCTTGGTGGCTCAAAATCCCCTGGGAGGACTTGGATGCTTGTATTCACTGCTGAGGTTGACAATTTTGTTTTCTCTCTTGTCCGTTTTTAGAATATGTTGTAAATAATCTTATGTGTTTTTCTCTATCTATTCGCTATTTACATGTTCCGTTGTAGAAACGCTTGGAGGGTGGCAAGTACTTTCCAGTCACAGCAGTTCAGAGGTTCGATGCAGCTGTAAGTAGTCTCAACTTGTCTCTATTAGATTAGTATGATTTCTTAGTTATGGATAATGATTTATGAAAAACAATTTTTAGAATTTCAATAGGATAGTTAGATTTATATTAATATTTGGTTAAAGTTCACTTGTGTTGACCATCATAAACCAAATGGGACTATCTTTTCGGGATGGAGGGAGTATATATTAAGTGTCTAGAGAATTGTTGACTATTTCATGCATTGATGTATTCAGGAAAACATTAGAGTCGTATATGTTGTAATTGGTCTTTTATTCAAACAAAATATTGTTTTCTTGAGGGCATAGACTAGGAATTGGCTTAAAGATACCATGTTATCTTTTTATATATTTTTCTTTCTGAAAGAAACTGTCAAAATGCTTCTCCATTTTACTATGTCAAAATGCTTCTCCATTTTAGATTCTTAATTATGATGAATTGTCATTTGGAATGGGAGCAGAATTAGTTGTTATGAACAATTCAGAGAAGAATAACAAAACGGGATTTGAATTTTCAGGCCAAGAGGATTGAGAATGGTGTTTACCTTGGACCTCTAGGGCACTAACATTTGAAGGCAGGTTTTCGTGGAAGAAAAGAATCCTCGCATTCATATTCGAAAAAATTCGAATAAAAATAGGACCATTTAATCCTCTTGAAATAAATATCAAAGGAAAAGATGAAAGTGAACCAAGCACCAAAAATCCCTTCTTCATCTGGTTTTATATTGATGAGGAAATAGCTGTTGCTCGAGGCAGAAGTGGAGGGACGGCTTTTTGGTGCCGCTGTCAACGTGTACCTAGCTGAACTCTCGAATCATGACTGTTATTCTTGATATACTTTGTATAAAGTATATATATACAGATTTAATGTAAGTGCGAGTGTATATATATCAGATAATATGAGATTTTGTGGGTTAATTTCATTGCCTACCCCTGAAGTTTGGATAAGTCTCAGAGCCCCCCTTGAGGTTTGAATTCGTCTCACTGACCACCCTTTTGACAATAATTTGACTATTTTACCCCCACTTTAATTTAATTAGTGATTTTATTTATCATTAAATAAATTCATTGAATAAATTAAATTACTACAAAATCTAATATAATGTGAAAAATATTTTTTGTTATGCTCACTTAGCCTCTATATAAGTAAATAAATTAACAAAAAAAAATACTTATCAATCAACTATTCTCAAATATAAATGTTTTTAAGTTTACTCCACAAAATAATTATAGTTTTTGAAAAAATAACTATATAAACAACTTAGAAAAATATAAATTCAAATAACAATTTTATGCTTTAAAAGATTAAAAATTGTTACTCCCTATCTTGCAAAATTAATATTAATTATTATTTTTAATATTTGATAACCATAAAGCTAACTCAATAAAGTATAAATTCAAATAACCACATAGTTTGTAAAGAAAATAAAAAATTATTTGGAATAAATTTTTTTTAAAAATGATGTTATTATTTAGTGAAATAGAGACTATAAAATATTAAAATTTAGAGCATTGTATTATTATTATTTCATCATGATAAATATTAAAATTAACTTTCCTTTAAACTATTGTTTAAATTGGTAGAAAAATGTTATTTGAGTTTATACTTTATTGAATTGGTTATATGATTAATATAGAATTATAATAATTGTTTAGGAGTTATTTTAAAAAAGATAATATGCGAGGAATAGTTGATTGGTAATTAATATTTATTGATTATTACTTAAGTACATTAAGCTTAAATATAATATTTATTTTTAATTCTAAAAAAATAAATGTTATTTGAATTTATAATTCAATTAGTAATTTGATTTATTTAATGAGAGGATAAAGACTATCTTTAATAAAAGTGAGGGTAAAATAGTCAATTTATTTCCAAAAGGGTGGTCAGTGAGACGAATTCAAACCTCAAGGGGGGCACTGAGACTTACCCAAACCTCAAGGGTGGGAAGTGAAATTAACCCGAGATTTTGTTTACACGGAAAATTGTATCTTTACATATTTATTTATACGTTGATTTCATTGGATAGTTCATGGCTTGCTAGCATTCAAGGGAAGAAGATAACTGACACTAGCTTGAAGAAGTCTGACAAGAATTTCTCTGCGAGGCAAGCTTTGTTTAATAAACTCAACAGAGTACATTTTTTTTCTTTCCCTTTTTCTTTACCCCAATATGATCATTTTTTTTTTTTAATTGGGAAAACTCCGTTTTGGTCCATTGTACTTTAAGGCGTGTTTCACTTTAACCATTGAACTTATTTTTTTTCATTTTTACCATCGTACTACAACAATGGTGTCATTTTATACCAAATTTGGGTGTAAAATGACACAATTGTTTGTAGTACAATGGTAAAATTGAAACAAATTTGGGTATAAAATATCGAATTTGGTATAAAATGACACCATTGTTTGTAGTACGATGGTAAAAATGAAAAAAATCTTATATATATATATATATATATATATATATATATATATATTAAAGTTGGTGAGGAGGGTTGTGGTTTGACATGTGTACAAGTTTTAGTAAAAGCTTGAATTTGGAGAAGCCACATCACAACATCCTAAAATGTAATGACTTTTGATATTCTCATTCTTAGCTAATACTATTAGTTAATCATATTACTAATTATATGAGTTAACTATTACTATTAATAGTATAAGTTAACCATTACTATTAATAGTACAAATTAAAATATAATAGTTAACTATTACTATTAATAGTATTAGGTTAACTATAATAGTTACTATATAAGTTAATTATTACTATTAATAGTATTAGTTAACTATATAATAGTTACTTTATAAGTTATTTTTTACTATTAATAGTATTAGTTAACTATAATAGACTATATACGTAAATTATTACTATTATTAGTATTACTTAATTATAATAGTTATTATATAAGTTAAATTTTTAATTTTTAATATTAATTAATCATAATAGTTACTATATCAATTAACTATTACTATTAACAATATTAATTTATTCTAATAATAATAATAATAATTATTATTATATAGATTGATTATTGCTATTAATATATATTAACTATTACTATCAATAATATTAGTTAGTTATACTAATAGTTATTATAATATTAGTAATCATATAGATTAATTATTATTATTATTATTAGTATTAGTTTAAATGATGATTACTATATTAGTTAACTATAGTTAAAATATTTTTTTCAAGACATAGTATTGATTTCCCGTGCAGAGCACGGGTTACCCGCTAGTAAAGTTTGATGGTAAAAGTGAAACACGACCATATGTGGAAGGTTTGAGTGATATTTTACCATATCAACCCAATTATATTCCCTTATCCTTCAACCCTCCCCATCCCCCCCCCCCCCCAACACCTCCAAACAAAAAAAAAAAGAGAGATTTACCAATAAGTCTATGAGAGAAGGTGGTATTTTCCAATAAAAACATAACATTTCAAATTCTACCATAGGTCCTTAGGTTGAAATCAATTTTACCAATAAATCCCTAGCACTTTTTAAAAGACTAAAATACCCCCAACCCAATAAAATCACCTCCCCTCCCCTCTACTCATTCAACGCACACACACCCACAAGTCACTTTCTCTCTCTACAATCGACCCCTCGCGTTCCAACCTCCGGCAACCCCCTCCCCCACCTCCGGCAAAGCCCACCGGCACCTCTCTCACCTCCGCCGAACTCTCCCCCTCCGATCTGGCCACCACACCCCTCCCCTCACCTCCTCCACCTCCACCTCCACCTCCAGCCAGTAGTAGATATAACTTCTCCGACCATATCCGACATCGGTATCAGAGAAACCCCCTCTCTCTCTCCCTCCCTCTCCGTTCCCCCATTTTCCGGTGTCTTATTCGGTCCAGATCCGCCACTCTGCCTCCACTCTGGTCACCTTCTTCTAAGGGCTCCGGTGGCGGCATGTCTCCTCCAAAAATCTATTCGTCTCATACCGATGTTGAACTTTGACAGTGTTGATGATGATGGCCCTAATCACAAGCAAAAATGACAATTGCTGCTAGGATTCCGTCTCCATATTATAAATTACACAAATGTTCTTTGGTTCGATGCATTTTTTGTGACTGGATATTATTGGTGCTGATTTTGGTTTTCTTGATGCCATGCTTTTCTTTGTTTTCCGATTTGTTCTTATTGTATAGTATTCCAGGTTTTTTAGATTTTGATATGGTAGAACCTTTTGAATTGGATGAAACTACCTTCTTAAAATTTTTTCTGGGTATATAGGACTCACAATCTACCCTGGGATGTTTCGATTTCAACCAACTTTCCAAATGATCTTGTTCATTGTAATGCTAGTTGACAAGCTTTAAATCTACCCTTAAATCTAAAAGAATAACACTACTGTACTTTATATACTGTGGTTTTTATCTCTTCAGCTCTTTCCTTCACCCTATGTCTAGTCGCTACAGTAAGGTTAAACATCAATAATATGTATAATCAGATTGGTTAACACTTGTGAAATGCATGTCACAATATTATAATAAGTGTGAAAAATTGAGGGATAGATTTATCAGTTTTTAGATTAAATTATGAACAAACCGAGTATCAATTATACTAAATTTTAATTGTTAAGAAAAATTATAATAAAAATATTTTTCAATTATTTAAAAGACATAAAGCATCACACAATTGTGAAATCACACAACTGTAAAAACATACAATTGTGAAATTAGTTGAGAAATAATTTTACAAGTGAAAACTGAAAAAATGACACAATTGTGTAAATCACACAACTGTGAAAGCACACAATTGTGAAATCACACAACTGTGAAATGAATGCCTCAGTTATTAGACTCAAATTCATGAATGAACAACTGTGAAATGAATGTCCCAGTTATTATATTCAAATTCATGTGTGAACACGTGTGAAATGTAGGTCTCAGTTATTATAATAATTGTGAAAAATTGAGAGATGAATTGATCAGTTTTTACAAGTGATAAATGAAAAAATGACACAACTGTGAAATCACACAACTATGAAATCAGTTGAGAAATGATTTTACAAATGAAAAATGAAAAATGACACAACTGTGAAATCAGTTGAGAATGAAAAATGATTTTCTCAAAATTTACAAGGGAAAAATGAAATTTTTATTTCTAAAATTTGTATTATGTGTTGAGTGTGCTTGTTTGATTTGTCTTGACGGCACGATTAAAACAGTGGTTTCAGATTATTTTTTCGATTCTTAGATTTTAAGATACTGCATTTTAATTTTTTTGGTGGAAAAAAAAAAGAAGAGAGAGAAAGGGGGAGAGAGAAAGAGACAGAGTGAAAAAAATGCATTATCCAGATGTGCTTAGCGTTGGCAGCGCAGCGCAGACTGAGATTGCGCGCGCGTGAGAAAGAGGGGTAGTCTAGTCCATCGAAAATTCCAGGGAATTTTTGGTGAGTTTTGAAAATGTATGTTCTTATTGGTCGTTTTTATATGGCTTAGGGACTTATTGGTCAAAGCCTAAAAAAAACCGCTCAGCTCAATTTCTGTTATCGCTTTTGAATTTTTTTACTAGTTTTTTAAAGCCCACAAGTTTTAAAAACCATAATCATATACTCCCTCCGTCTCAAAATATATGTCGTTTTGGAAGTAAAATTTTGTCTCAAAATATTTGTCGTTTCACTATTTTCAAAGCTTTTTTATTGCACTATACCAATTATACCCTTAATAATGATAGTGAACTATCTCTTACCTAACCATTTAATTACCTAGGTAGTTGAATTACTTTAGGGGTATTTGGGTCTTCTTCACATCCATTAATTGTATTTCTTAATATGTGTGAAACACTCCAAAACGACATATAATTTGAGACGGAGGGAGTACCATTATTTATGTACTCTCTAGTCTCTTCCACGTTAATTAACACAAGTTATGGTGATACCACGGCAACGCTACCCCTCTTAAATAATAGATAAGTGACTTTTCATTTTTTTCATTAACTAATAGTATTAGCTAATAATATTAGTTACTATATAGGGTAACAATTATAGTTAACTACTAATAACTTATAATAGTAATAGTTACTATAATAGTAAACCATTATAGTTACTATAATAAATCCACCAAGGATTTATCCTTTCCTGTCCCAATCCAGGATAAAGGATGAAGGTTGCGGTAGGCGTGTTTGACAGCCAGCGTAAAAACTTAGTTACATTATCAATGACATGAATCCGAATATGAATTTCCTTGGGGCGTTTCCTCAGCAGCGACAAGCTACACTTCATAGGCCTGGGTGTAGTGATAAGTATGCAAAGGTTGCTAGGTCGTTGCCTGGAAGCGACGCGCTACTTCGGCGCCCGGGGGGTGCTGTCAGATATGCAAGAGCTCTCATATTGTGGACGAGTGCGGGTAAAGAAAATAGTCCATGGTCGGGGTAAAGGTAGTGGGATGCGCTTTAGAACTTGGAACATTGGCTCTTTGACAGGGAGATCAGCCGAAGTGGTGGAAGTTATGAGGAGGATGAAGATTCACATAATGAGTCAGCAAGAAACTAAGTGGGCTTGGTTTTCGAAGTAGGAGAGTTTCAAGGGAAGAGAAAACCAGAAGTAGAATCTAGAATCAAGTGGTGGAGGCTTCAAGGAGAAAATCAATAGAGATTTTTAGCTAAGAAGGCCACTACCGGTATTTGGTTGGGTAATATGGAGGATATGGATATAGATTCGACCTGGACTAAGATAGAGAATACCCTAAAGGAGTTGACAAAAGTAATCCTTGGAGAATTTAAAGGAAACGTGCCACCAAGTTAAGACACATCATGGTGGAACGAGGAAGTAAAGCAAGCAATAAAAAGCAAGCGAGAATGCTACAAATTATTGGGAAAATGCAGGAGCGATGAGAACTATGAGAAATATAAGGAGGCTATAAGAGAAGCAAATAGAGCAGTAAAAGACGCAAGAGCAAAGGTGAATCAGGAACTTTATGATAGATTAGATACAAAATAAGGGGAAAATGACATATATAGACTTGCTCTTATGAGGGATAAGAGGATATGAGACAATGAGAGGGTTAAATGTGTGAAGGATGTAGACCAAAGAGTGCTCGTCAAGGATAAAGAGATAGAATATAGATGGAGTTCGTATTTTGATACCTTGTTTAATGGCAAACAAGAGCAGGATATTAAAGATATTACTATCCGGTCAAGTATGAATAATCAAGATTTTATGCGGAGAATTCAAAAGGGTGAAGTGGAAATGGCAATGAAAAAGATAGGATTGAAGAAAGCTGTTGGGCCGGATGGAATACCAATTGAGGTTTGGAGACGTTTTGGGGAGATAGAAATAGATTGGTTAACAACACTATTCAACAAGATATGGAGAAATAACACAATGCCATTGGAGTAGAGGAAAAGTACTATGATCCCTTTGTATAAGAACAAAACTCATGTCCAAGATTGTGCCCACTATCAGGGGATCACACTAATGAGCCATACTATGAAACTTTTGAGAATGAGTAATTGCACAAAGACAAAAGAAAATTGTGGATATTTCGGATAACCAGTCTGGATTTGTGCTCTGAAGATCGACTATGGAGGCAATCTATCTTATGAGACAACCCATGGAGAAATATCAGGATAAAAGAAAGATTTGCATATGGTTTATTGATTTGGAGAAGGCGTATGATAAAGTGTCAAAAGAGGTACTTGGTAGGCTTTAGAAAAGAAAGGCATTTCAAAGAAATATATTGATATAATCAAGGACATGTATAATGGAGTTAGTACTAGTGTACGGACTAGTGTTGAGAAGACATAAAAGTTCCCTATTATGATTGGAGTGCATCAAAGTTATGCAGTTAGTCTCTTTCCTTTTTGCTCTAATAATGGACAAAGTGGCGAGGTTAATCTAAAATGATATTCCATGGTGTATGCTGTTCACAGATGATATTGTAATGATTGATGAGACAAAAGAGGGTGTTGAAAGTAAATTAGAGTTGTGGAGACACACTTTGTAATCTTGAGGTTTTAGACTAAGTAGAAGCAAGACTGAATATTTGGAGTGTAAGTTTAGCAGAGCTGGATGCAGGGAGCCAGGGGTGATCACATTCAATCGAAAAATTGTCCAAGCTTTTGAGTTTTTTTTTCTCGCTATCTTGGATCTATTATCCAAAGAGATGGCGAATTGAATGGAAATGTTGCTAATAGGATTAAATCAGGTTAGTTGAAGTGGTAGAGTGCCACAGGGTTTCTATGTGATCGTGGCATGCCGATATATTAAAGGGAAAACTCTATCATACGACAATTAGGTCGGCACTCCTTTATGATACTGAATATTGGGCCGTGAAACACTGTCACATTCATAAGATGAGTGTAGCAGGGATGCGTATTCTACGATGGATGTGTGGGCATACAAGAAATTATCGATTAAGGAATGAGATGATCAGGGTAAAGTAGGAATCTCACCCATTGAAGATAAAATTAGGGATGTCAATCTCTCCGAACCCGACCCATTTTTGGGACTTTTCGGCCCAAACTGGCCGGGTTTGGTAGTCATTTTCCAAAACCCGCCGGGTTCGGGTCTGTTAATATGTCATAGCTCGGCCTGACCCGCATAATGACTTAATCAAGGCCTTTCCTATTCTGTCCTTATGACACCCCAATATTACTCTCCAACCCTGGTATATATGGTTAAGTTAACGCATTATCTATCTAGGGATTCACTTTCTATCGCCGTTACTACCAGAGAAAAGGGCAATTCGTGATTGTGATTCTCTGCGCCCCCACTCTCATCTCCGTCGCTGGTTCACATAGAAATGCCGCCCTTAGAAACTCCATCGTCCATCTCCTTCTTTTCGGATGATCTCCATCCCCTCTCCGATCGACGGCCAAGTTTCGGGATAATTTTCTTGGGGAAATCAAACAAAGGCAGTCAATTCCTATTTTTCTTTTACAATATTCTCTGTTGGGATTTATGGTCTTATAAATGGTTATTGTTGGTTATTGCTATGATTGGCACCTCTTGTTTAAGAGAAATTGATGGTGCCATTTTTCTTTGAAAAATTGGTTGCCTTTGAGTTCTTGAAAACTCTTAAGGGGAGGTTTGATGTTGATAATGTGATAGTGTGAAGCCGTAATCACCCAGTTTTTTTTTCTTTTTGGTGCGGGTCGGGCGGGTTCGGGCCAGCCACGGGTTTGATGACCATCGGGCCGGGTTCAGTATAAATGATAAATTTCTTGGGCCGGACTCGGGTTTGGCTAAACCCAGCCCATACCTGGCCCGTTGCCATCCCTAGATAAAATGAGACGAAAACCGAGTGATGCATCGTTAGGAGGCCTGAAGAGTGGAGAAGTGATACATGGCGAGGGTTAGGGGAAGACCAAAGCAAACTTGGGATTAAGGTGATTGAAAATGATATGAGTTTATTTGGATCGGATGAATATATAGCGTTGAAGAGGCCAAAGTGTAGGGAAAAATTCATGTGGATGATGGGGGTTGATCATTATTATTTTTTAATATTTTTTTGGTAATTATTATTATTATTATTATTATTATTATTGTTTTCCATATCTATTATATATTTAATTTTGTACTATCACTATTTTTCTTCGTCTCTTCTTTTAATTTTTTTTCTCTTTTTCCCACCTATTTTTTTCTTTTCAGGATGACATATGAGGATTCATGTTAGCCGACCCTAAATTATTTTGGGACTAAGTCTTTTTTGTTGTATTATAGTTAACTATATATGTTAGCTATTAGTTAATCATAATAGTTACTATATAGGTTAATATTGGATATTATGCGCTAGACCCTTGAGAAAGGCCTTTGCGTTGCATCATGTTTTCATTGTTATAGAGATAACAAACCCGATTATTATATCATTTGCATGTTTATTAGAATAATCATTGTCCCTGGAACTTATGAAGATCTAGCATGAGTTTAATGGATAATCATATGATGATTATGGTGCATATGATGCGGATTAAACTTGTGGGTACTTGTTGGAGAACAAGGTACTGGATAGACCAGTTATGATATTTATGTCATGGTCAAATGTCATAATTAAATCTCATAATAGTCATACCATTTGAATCCTTAGACCTTAGATTATCATGGTCTTCCACATGATGAACATTATGTTTGACTTAGTCAAACGCTACCTTTAACAGGGTAGTTATAACGGCTATGGTTGGCATAATCGGATTCTTGTAGGGAAGAATGATAAGTCAAGATGAGATTTGTCCCTCTTCGGAGAGATATCTGCTTAGGCCACTCGATGAGTGAGATTGATGATAGTGCATGGCCATGCCCAAATGAATTGATGAGATCAACGTCATTTTCTCATATTAATCTACTCAAGATCGAGAAAGCATTGGAGATTTCGACCGTGGCATATGTCATTTCCTTTGTAATGTACCTGTTGATTGCCTTAGTTTGAATAAGAAATGATTGTTTCATAAAATCAGGCGTTACCATGAAAGAGTTGGGTGCTACAAGGGAAGATGACTGGCTAGTGGTTGCTGTCGGCCTTGATGAGCTGCTTGCTTGACCTGAGATGATGTCTTTGACAACCTTTGTTAAGTACTCTCTCTATGTGAATACCCCTTTCCGAATGCAGCGACGCATGGGAAGTTTATTTATCTTATCTTTTCTATGAGACATGATATTCAAGTTGGAATTTAACTTATTATGAGTCGCCACGCCGTTTTATTGAGCTAAAACATTAAGAAAAACTAACAGAGAGGGTTTGGGGGTCAAGTTACGATAAGAGAAGAATATCACAGTAATCGCTCCTATCGCTCGATAGATCGGACTTTCTATCATGATAAAGATGTCTTAGCAGTGTGTTAGTGATTTTGACCAGATCCAAAGATTGCCTACGTTCCTCTCGTATGAGAAGCTCAGGTGAACGTAGTTCGCACATAATCGGAATAGAAATATGAAGCGGGATCATGCGTATAGTGGGGGGAGGAGAAAGAATCATACAAGATGATCACATCCTAGAATAATGATTATACCATCGATAAGATCAATGTGTAGTCATCATCACTCATTATAGGAGAGTTAATGATCATGGGAATATTTACCTAAAGTTTAGGGTTTAGAAGTAGTTCCTAGGTCTTGTTGATCATCATCGGCCATGTTATATGCATATAAATAGGGATTAAAACCCTAGATCTAGTATGTTACGTAAAATAAGTCGTAGATCTAGCATAATAATAAGAACATCATGAAACATATGAATGAACACGTAAGCATGAAGATCGCTACCCTAAACATAGCGCATATTATGAATTCTAGACTAGAACATGAAGAACTCATGAAGAATCATATGAATATGGATGCAAAAACATAATGAAAATATTCATAATATAGATCTATTCTAGTAAAACATAGTAAAACCTTACCAATCTTGACAAGAACGAAGCCGAATCTTGGACGTGGATTCGCCGGACCTTCGGGATTGTTAGAAAGGCTTGGAGAGAGAGTTCTTTCGTCAGTTTTGACTCTGGAACTCGGAGGAGGGAATTGTTTATCGAAATTATGAGTTGAGGTAACCTATTTATAGGGGATTTGGGCCGGCAACACTGGCCGCCGCCCAGCCAAGGGAAATGTGGCCGCCCGGCCAATCTGAGAGATTGGCGTGGTTCCTGATAAATGACTATTTTATAGTCATTTAAGGTATAAAATATTATCTTTTTAACTTCATTTTAGTAAGTAATAAGCTTATTTCATTCTATTTTATTTCGATATGCGGATATAATGTGCTTGGTATAGTTGTATGTGTTTTGGACAAGATTTAGGTACTCTTTGGAGCAATTTGTTGGGCTAAAGTTAAGCTTGGGAGCATGGAAGATACTTGACACAAAGAAAACAAAGAAACAAGAACAGCAAAGCAAAGGTCCGGTCGGACCATCACCAACACCCGGCCGGACCTATTAAAAATTGAGGATTCTGACTTTTCAAACACTGATCCAGCCGGACCATTACTAATACCCGGTCGGATCCCATCCATGGTCTGGTTGGACCACCCTAAACACCCGGCCGGACCTTTGAAGAATTGGTGTTTCTGGAGCCTTGGTCCAGTCGGACCAGCCACAGTAACTGGCCGGACCCCACCATGACTGCTCTGAATCAGTGTTCTCCAAGATGTGCCTTTTGGTGTTAAATCCGGGAAGAGACACTCCTTTTGGCCCCAAGGCCTATTTAAGAAGACCATTTCATACTTTTAGAATATCTAGAAATATCCCTAGATTATTGTAAAATTACTCTAGCAATATTTTAGTTCATCAACACCATTTATAGTCAGATTTTGAGAGAATCAAAAGTGTTCTTGAGTACTCAAAAGTTGGAAGTATTGAAGGGTTCTTTTTCACTCCTTGTTCCCATTTATAAATCTGAATAAGTATCTTTTCTCTTTACTTATTTTAATATATGTCTTATTCATTTCTTTTTATTTTCATAATATAAATGGCTAGTGAGTAATCCCCCATATTCTTGGGGTTGGAAACTCAACATAATGTGTTCATTAATTTAACTCGTGCTCTCTTTTCTTCTCTTCATCTTAAAAAAATTTATTCATATTATACCAAAATGCCTACGACCATGATGACGTCCATGATTCGTATGAATCCTAGTTAGTCGAGAGAAGGACCTAGCGGTGAATCTCGACTAACGGAACCATATGAAGTAAAATGGGTTTCTATTAATCACGAGAGTAGATTAATGGCTTAGAGATGTTACTTGAGTGGAAGTACGTGGATTTTCATGAACTTAATGGATTTTTACTAATGAACGGAACCATCGAGAGAAAGGCCGTGTTAGTATTAAAATACGATTGTTTTAAGCCTTGGTCATAAGAAGTTGACACAACCTAGCGTATAATCCTTGTTATAAAATGGAACTTTAATCTAAAAAAGCATAATTACTTGATGAATATATATTGTTCGACCCAATCCCAGGAATCCTTTCAATATAAGAAGTTTTAAATTAGAGTATTTATAATTTATTTCTAGATAGTAACACACAAATTATACCCCCAATCAATTCTTTTTACTATTTTTCCATAAAAGCAAACATTTTTCTAAGTAACATTGTCTCCGTGGGATCGACCCGTACTTTCACTTTTCTATACTATTTACAACCCGTTGTAGACACCTCGATCTCGCACCCCTTATCAAACCCTTTTAATCGGTCTAAACCCTAAAATTGACCTAGAGCCCCAGATTTGGCTATGCGGGAGTACCGTGAGACTTATCGGTGCATCAAATGGATTAACGGACTTCAAATTCATGATCAGAGCGAAAAAACGAGTAAACAGACATGTACTTCAATTTTTGAGGTGCGGGACCCGAAACAGGGCCCGCACCCCTAGAACTCTCGTTAGCATCCATTCTGTGCACTTTAAAATATATTATTGTCATCCCTTCCTCATTAACATATTTCAGATAGACGAACATGACCAAATAATTATTTCAAGCAACTTTCATGTTGGGACCGCGGACAACCAAAGCACCGTTATGCGCGCATCCGGACAAATCTTGGACTGTTGCGGAACCAACACCGGAAGCCTCATTTGTGATCATGCACGTTGGACAAAGTCAAAGATGGCTTGTCTGGCCAATAACCAGCCAGCAAATGGCCACAAGTGGCTGGTCCAAGTGGGTAAGAAGAGGACCAATCGGAGCGCGACAAGTGGCACCTTGGGATTCCCCAGCAGCCGGACGTTAAACCGCACGGATCCTTTGGGAAGAGGGACAACAGAAGCCCAGTCGTACGGGTACTTTGGGTAGATCAGACCTGCAGTTTGTTCTTCAACAACTTGGCCATTCAAATCACATTTATGATCAATCACAGCTGCAATGGGACGGGGATTGACCCCTAAACCTACCAAGAGGGCCTAAGTGAAAGATTTCCACCTCCCTCTTCAATATTACCACCCCCCTCATCCATTTACTAAGGGAGAGATCCATTAGCAACACACACACAACACACAATCAGCCCTCCATACTATCTTGCTCTCTCTAGCAACCAAAACACCCTCAAATCTCAGTCACAAGACCACCACAACACGACCATAACACCACCACAAAACACTCACTAAACACAAACCAAAACAAAACAATCAAACACTCATTCAATCACAAGGCAAACACCTTAAGAAAAACACCAAAAAAGTCTTCCATTGGAAGCAAAGGGAGCACAACCTAGGTAATCTCTTCATCTTGTAACCTCTCTAAATGTAAAATGTAGTTGATTATGTGATTTGTTAAGAGTTCTAGCCACTTTGTTAGGCTAGACCTCCATTTGATGTCCAAAAGATGTAATGTTGATGACTCTTGATTCTCTCTTGTTCAAATGATTATATACCATGTTCTCTTGAGTTCTTAGCATGTTAATCTACTGGATTTGTGTATATATATCATCCATGTGTGAATATCAAGTACATATGTGTTGGTGATTTGGGAGGTTTTCAAAGAATAATCATGTCTTCCCTCAAAATCCCAAATCTGTCCATGTCTTCCTTTATCTCCATGTAAAACATCATTGAATCTTGGCTAAATGCTTGAATGATTTTTTTTTGGTGTTGTTAACATGTAGATCTATGTATACCTATAGTTTTATGTTCATACCATCTCATTTGAGTGAGTTTTCATGAGTGTTTTCATGGTATTCATGATATTCCAGCAGATCTGTCACTCTGTACCTTTCTGTCTTGTTTCTCTATTTATGCATAGAAAAATTGGTTTTTGGTCTTAGACCACAAAAGATATTTTTTTCTAAACAAATATATGAAAATGAGCATGCAAATATCATATTTTTCCCATGATAATAGACTGTTCTTTCTATTTATTGTTTAGACTCTTGATCTGCAGATCTGTGCTAATTCATCTCTGACATGCAAATGTCAGAGAAGTTTTGTGTGACTTATACTTTCTTTATGGCCTTGAAACTTTCCATATATAAACTTTGGTATATTAGGAATAACTTTCATGTTTGTATTTTCCCATGATTCTCCCGTTTTCATGATGCAAAAAGTGGATATTTTATGAGTGTATGAATATCTGTCAGATTTGGCTGTTGAAAGTATTATCTTGCATGCCTTATTTGGACACCATAAAATGCTCCTAAAATCAGAGAAAAAATCATGGTTTATACTTGATGTGTTAGGGACTTTTCTTGACCTTTACTTTCCAGATTGTGTAAGTATAGAAGCAGGTACATGAAGAAGAAGTGGACAGCAGTCCCTAAATTGTCTTGGGACAAAATTTTGGACATTCATTTGATATGGGATTTGTTTCCCATTGTATATATTAACCCCCCTTTTTTTGTGTTTCCTTTACTGGATGCGAATGCTAAACCATTTTCAAAACCAAGTGAGAGTCCACCCAAACCGACTCTCATTTGTGAATTAAAGCAAACAATCCTAGAATAGGAAGACCTTCTCATTTATTAACCATCTTTTTGTTAGGGCATAAAAAAGGTATAAAAGGCATAAAATGAACTTAACTGGCATGCATACTAGAGACCATCACGGGCGAGGAGAGTGCCTAACCCATTATCTTTCTCATAAATTAGCCCCCGAACCCATTTTCTCAAATAAAATGTTTTATCTTCGTTTTTCCTAAAATAAAATGAGGTGGCGACTCTTGACTGTTTTGATTCCATCGAGAGGAAACCATTATGAGGGAACCGAGCGCATTTCCGAAAGCGCATTAGCACGAGGCACGACCCGAATCGCCTTCGCGGGCGATCATTTCGGTGTGCGGCATTGAGCGCGGGATCTCATACCCGTGCACTTGCGGTTTATAAACTAAGCTCTCGTTTAGGCTCAACAAGTTTTGGCGCCGTTGCTGGGGACAACGGTTTACTTCTTAAATTTTTGCTTTATATTTTTTGTTTTTGTTATTTTTTTTAATTTACATCTCTTCCGAAGATTTGTTGTCTTTTTCATTAGGTATTCTCGAGGTTTATGAAAAGAACCCGAATCTCACCCCAAGAATTCGATCCGGAACCTGAAAGAACCTTTCACGAAAGGTTAAGAAGATTTAGGGAAGTACTTGAAAGAGAGATGGCACAAAACGGAGAAGGAGAACCCGTTACACCACCACCTAGAACCCTACGGGACTTTGTTAATCCGAGCACCCCGGGAACTAGATCACCAATTGTTGTACCAAACGCCGATGCGGCCCATTTTGAGATCAAACCGCAACTTTTACACATGGTCATGAACAATCAATTCAGCGGTTCGGCGTTCGAAGACCCCCATCTCCACATCCAAACTTTTTTAGAATATTGTGACACCACCCGAGTCATAGGTGTCACACCAGAGGCTATAAGAATGCGCCTTTTTTCTTTCTCTTTGAAAGACAAGGCAAAACAATGGCTAAACTCGGTCCCCCAGAATTCATTGACAACATGGGACCAAGTACAAGAAGCCTTCCTTGGGCGTTTCTTCCCACCATCTAAGACCGCTCAAATCCGTACCAAAATAACAAATTTCAGTCAAAATGGAAATGAGTCTCTTTATGATTCATGGGAGAGTTACAAGGAACTCTTAAGGATGTACCCACAACAAGGGCTTGAGAAGTGGTTAATCGTGCACACCTTTTACAACGGTCTCACATTCAAGACAAGGGAGACCATAAATGCCGCCGCTGGAGGAGCGTTAATGAACAAAGCAGTGGATGAGGCTAATGACTTGATCGAAAACATAGCCTTAAACCACTACCCGTGGTCAAACGAAAGGGAGCAACAACAAGGAACTCCAGGTAAGTACAACGTAGATGCTGTTACTCTTATTTCTTCAAAAGTTGACTTGATTTTAAAGAAATTTGAAAGTCTTAATGTGAATCCCGTGGCTAATGTTAACAATATTTGTGAGTTATGTGAGTCAAACTCACATAACTCTGAAAGTTGTGAATTGCTTGACACTAATTCTAGTGAGTGTAGACACCCCGATCTCGCACCCCTATTAAACCCTAATTAAATTGGTCTAAACCCGATAATTGACCTAAAACCTCAGATTTGGTCGTTCGGGACTACCGAGCGCCTTATCGGTGCATCTGGTGATTAAACTGAGTCTATGACATACTTCACCGAATATTTGCTTAAGATTCATATGGTTGTAGAGACTTCGGTGCCTCTATGACATACGCATCCTAGATCGATCGGGATTGGAAGAAGCCTCGGCGTTTCTGCTTGCGAGAGATCCAGCATCTATTATTAGGATTCGTATGGTTGTAGAGACTTCGGCGCCTCTATAACATACGTATCCTTGATCGATCGTGGTTGGCAGAAGCCTCAGCGTTTCTGTTTACGAGAGATCCGGCATCTATTATTAGGATTTGCATGATCGTAGAGACTTCGGCGCCTCTATGACATACGTATCCTTTATTGATCGTGGTTGGCAGAAGCCTCGGCGTTTCTGTTCGCGAGAGATCCAACATCTATTACTGTAGCGCAATCGGCAGGAGCCCTGGCGATCCTGATTGCGTTTACCATTCCATCTTGGGATTATTTAGACAACGTAGTCTTTATTTGTCCCAAATAACTTCATTACTTATGAATGTTCGTTCTTCATACAAGATAGTATCCGTAGGTTTATTATCCGCAGCAGAAGTTCGATGTCTAGTCTTTCCCCAATATCTCTGGACTACGACCGGCTTGATTCCTCGGAGGATACGTAGGAAACCTGAAAAGGTTCAGCCACCCGACCGACGCGGTCATCTCTCATCCCCAGTAAGTGCATTTTCCCCAGCAGAAGACGTTGCTCCCCATCAGAGGACAGTCAGTCCCAATTTCCCCATCAGATTTGAACTACGTTTGGCTTGATTCCCCCGCGGATACGTAGGTCGCCTGTCAAGGTTCAGCCGTTCCCTTACCTTTCATCTGTTTTGAAACTCATGTTTCAGACGGATCCTTATTTTATCGTCGACCCCACATTGCCTTGCAAGAAGCGTCGCCGAGGGGCTACTGTTAGTACCCGACCTGAAAATGAGTTTATTAGGACTTTCCCAAAAATACAAGGACTTTATAGGAATTAGAAACCTTGCAAAGACTTGTCCCGGATTCCCGAAATATCTCATTTATGACAAAATCTATCAAAATAGGTAGTAAATGGTTTCCTTAAAACCATGCAGAAACCCTAGCTTAAGAATCAAGTCAGCCAGCAGAATTGGCCACGCGGCCAACCTTGCTACGCGTCGACCTTGGCCACGCGGCCACTCTTGTCGCCGGCTTCAATCATGGCCAGGCGGCCATCTTTGTCCCAGATGATCTCAGCCGTCAGATCTTCCCCTCAGTTTACTATATAAACCAATCCCATGCTATTGGTTTAGGGTCCGATTTGGAGAGCTCTAAGTCCGAATTTTGGAGTTCTTAAACACAATTTTCTCCCTAATTAAGCATTCAAACACTCAAGAAGATCCAAGGTTTATTTCTTGCCAACATAGGTAAGTTTTCTAACTTTTTCTTCATATTCTTGCATCATTTTTAATGTAGATCTTTTATATTCATGTTCTTACATGTTTATTCATAGTTTTTTCATATGCCTTGCATGTTCATTCATATGTTCATAATATGTTCTTCGCATGTTCTTCGTGTTCATAGATTAAAACCTTATTTATGCTATATTTAGGGTTGTGATCTTCATAATTACATGTTATTTCATAGCCGATGATGATTGAGGGTTCATCAACCCGAGGATGATCTAGGAACTACTTCTAAACCCTAACTTTAGGTAATTCCCCCCTCATTATGCATGATCCCGATTCTTCTGCCTATTCTAATTCTCTGCGAACTACGCTGACCTGAGCTTCTCACCTTGAGAGGAACGTAGGCAATCTTCGGATCCAGTCTAAATCACTAACACACTACTAACACATTCATCATGATAGAAAGACCGATCAATTCGGGCAATAGGAGTGATAACGTCCAATATTCTTCTCTTGTTGTAATTTGACCCCCGAACCCACTAAAAATGCTTTTTTCAATGTTTTGGCTTTAATTAAAACGGCGTGGCGACTCTCATAATTTTAATGTCGTTAAGAATATTCCCTTTGTAAATAATAATAATCACAAAATACTTCCCATGCGTCGCTTCATCGGAAAGGGGTATTCACAGTGGCGACTCTGCTGGGGACTGCTTTGAAACTTTTCAAACTTAGTGGGTCTAACTTTCGTCACATCATGATGCTTGCCATGTTTACACATGCACACACCTGCCATGTTTACACACGCACACACCTGCCATGTTTACACACGCACACACCTGCCATGTTTGCACATGCACACTTGCCATGTTCACACATGCACCCGCGCACTCCGCCATGTTAATACTTGTACCTTGTACCATGTACCCTTGTTATCTTCGCTTTAGTATTAGGGTCAAACAAAACTCTGCTATGCTCCCTTGTACATTATTCTCCCTCTCTCTCTCGCTATCTCCCTCATGCATTGCATTGCATCATCCTAACATTAAAAAACTTCTCTCTTTTCTCCTTAAAAAAGAATTAGTTTTTACCACACACCACCACGGTCCGTGTCAGCACTGCACAGGTCCCCATTACCCGGAGTATTCGATGTGCAGGAATTTGTGCGCTACTGCCGCACTCTTTTCGAGTCACTCGTCTATTCCACTCACCGTATACGGTGGGAACCTTTTACCTAACCCGTGTCAACCCACACTAGTATAGGTAACACACCTAGGTTTTGACCGGTTGGTTTGGCTAGCTTTTTCTTAATAGTCAATTAGCGTGCTGTCTATGTCGAGTCATCCCCAAGTCAATGATGAATCGATATCTTTGAGAGAAAGTGCACAAAAAAGTGATTTCTCTACAAGGGGCGTTCCATGGTGAGATGAGTGTTTGTTGTCAAGATCTCCGCTCATCGTTAACTTGCGTAGGATGCAACATAGACATCACGTTAAATGCCTTTAAGGAAGGGTTAGTCGTAGGATCCGATGGTTGGTGGAAGCCGCTTGCCCTATAGGACCCTCGCCCAAATTGTCCATTTGGGGGTGTGCAATGCAGGTGAAAAACGAGGGGTCTATAGACGTAGTGATGACCTCCACTGATCGTAGTCCTCTAACTAGTTGCGAAAAAGGGGTATCCCTTCCAACCAATTAGGATGTAAATAATGTATGTTTTTGTAAATTAAAATATACTTTTCATGAGCCTTCCCCCTATCCTAAAGCTTCATTTCCCTTCAACCTTTCAGCAAAGCAAGTTTGGATCCGTTCGGGTGGTCTACTACAACGTGAAGCTTCTACTCCGTCCACGTTCTCAGTCTCGTCATCAGCAATGTCAACTCCCGTTTCATCTTCAGCCTCTGCTCCTCCTGCTAGTGCCGCCGAGCTCAACACTGAGGCTACTCTCAATGGTATTCCCCCAAGCCTCCAGAATTTCCTCGCCGGTCTCGAAGCCAAGATCAAGAATCTCGAAGAAAGCAACAAGATGTTGGAAGACCAGAACCAACAGTTGAAGGGTCACATTCAACAAAAGGGAACTAAACTGGTGCCCGATGGTGAGAATTTCATTTATGTCGAGGATGAAGAGGTCAATACCAACTGTCCCCCCAACACCAATGCCACTGCCTTCCCATTCCCAAGCTACCGCAATGTTCCACCTCCTTCTCTCTACACCCAACAAGGTTTCACTACCATGAGCAAGAACAAGGCTGTCTATGAACCTTCCCCTGATCTGCTTGGTGGCTACCTCTCTGCTAGCAAACTACCCGCACCCTCGTTGCCTCTGAGTATTGGGATGGCCGCTGCTACTACTTCCACTACTCCTCCCGTCATTCTGTCAGAATCTATACCCGACATCTCCAATCACCCTGTGGTCACGGCCATGCAAGAGCAAATGTGCAAGTTGATCGAGACCGTGGATAAGCAAAGTGCACCGACTACCAAGACAATCAACCCTAGCCAAGTGGGGGCTCTCCCCAAGGATTTCAAGATGCCTAAAGTGGCAATGTTTCATGGTGACTCGTGTCCTAAGACTCATTTGGATAGTTATGTGTTGGCCATGAGGGCTCGTGACTGCACCAACGAACAAATGGCTCGCGTATTCCATAACACTTTGGATGGTATAGCCCTGCGTTGGTTCTTGGGGCTAGAACCAAGCGAGAGGCAAACGTGGGATCAAATCAGCACCATTTTCTGTGAGAAGTATCAAGCTAACTTGGATTGGCATGTGAATCGAATGGATCTTGAGAACACTATGCAAAAGCCTGGCAAGGCTATTTATGATTTTTACAAGAGGTGGAACCATCGGTTGTGCGAGGTCCAATACCCACCAAAAGCAAAGGAACAGAAACAGATTTTCTACAAGTGCTTGTTACCGGAGATGAAAGCAGCTATTGGTAATGGTTACTTCCCTGATTTGCGGGAAATGGTTGACGCCGGAGTAAGGTACGAAGCAGGGTTCACTGGGATTGTGCCGCCAAAGGAAAGTCCAAAGACCAACAACAACAACTCCTTCCGCTACAAGGCTCCTACTGCGCCTGCGCCTCCTAGGGGTGGAAAGGAGGCCGTCGGCCAAGTGAATATGGTCCAGAAAGAGGTCCTGCTAGATGTCCAAGCCGTAACAAGGAATGGGGCTCCACAACAGAGGGAGAATTTTAATGATTTTGGTATGCCCATGGGGAAGGTCTTTGACGTGTTAGTCAAGAGATGTCTTATCAAGCCTTTAGAGAATTACCAACCCGCCTACCCAAGAACCGATTTGGACGCCTCCAAGTTCTGCAAGTATCACAAACACATCGGGCATACAACGGATAGTTGTATCCAATTGAAACGCGTAGTTCAAGGGTTGATCAATGACAAGAAGATTGAGAAGCCGAAGGGTCCTAATGTTGTGAATAACCCTCTTCCTAACAATGGGGGTGGGGTGAATATGGTGCAAACATGCGAGATCAGTATCCTAGAGCTCATGGATGCCTTTGACAAGATAGGGCTCACGATGGTGGATATCTTCATGGCATTGGTGACGTTAGAAATTCTCGAACCATTAGAAGGACACCTCCCCCGTCTTGGTTGCGATTTGTCAAAGTTCTGCCACTACCACAAGTGCACCGGTCACACTACCGAAGAATGCTTTGAACTCAAGAAAGCCGTGCAAGAGCTCATCCACAAAGGAGTTGTCGAAGACCCTCGAGATTATGTAGCTAGCAATGTACTCATGGTAGAACTTAGTGAGATCACTGATCCGGCCGAGCCTGTTGTGGCGGACTGTGATGAGGTGGGTTGTATTTCAATGACTAATAATAAAGAACCTTCTTGCTACTTGTTGTCTTTAGAAGAACTAGTGAGTGAAGTCGAATCTCTAGAGGAAGAGAGTCCCAAACCCTCTCAACCTCTTTCTTGGGCCGAAATCTTCGAGGAGGCCGAAAAGACCGAAGTTTCGCCCCCTTGTCCTGACACGCCATTGTCTTTGGAGGAGCTACGTGCAGAAGTTTGTCTCCTTACGAGATCCGGTCAAGTGTACCAATCCGACCCAAAGGGTGCAAAGAAAGTCTTTAGGAAGGAACCCGAGCAAGCCGACCTAGACAAAGAAGACCCTATCCTCACTCAACTCAAACAAACCCAAGCCCACATCTCGCTCTGGTCCCTACTCACCTCCTCCCTAGCCCATCGCCTCATGCTCGAGCAAAACCTCGCCGCCACCATGGTACCATCCACTATTACCCTAGAGGACGTCACCCACATGATTGGTAATATCCACTATGGAAACATCATCACTTTCTCGGAGCTAGACAAGCCAGTGTTCGGAGTTGATCATAATGAGCCTTTATACATCACTGTCGAGGTAAATGGCAAGAAAATTCCCCTTGTATTCATTGATAATGGTTCTGCTATTAATATCATGCCTTCAAGGATGATGGATGTGGTTGGCGTTCATGGTGTTGATTTACGCCCATCCAAGCAAACCATCAAAGCTTATGACTCTACATGCCGCACCGTGATAGGCGAAGCCACCTTGCCCATTACCATCGGAACAAAGATCCTACCAACCGACTTCCACGTCATAGACATCCCCGCAACCTTCTCACTCCTCCTTGGCCAGCCATGGTTACATCAATCGGGCGCTGTCCCATCTTCCCTGCACTAGTGTGTGAAGTTTCAATCTGGTAATGAAGTGACCATCATCTACAGCAATCTCGTAACTGCCCAAGGGACAGACACCAAGGGCGTTCCTGTCTTACAGATTCAGCATGGGGAAGAGAGCCGACTCTTCAATGGCTTCGAAATAGTCGCTCAAGCACAGATCTGCACCATCGACCTCACCAAAACAACGGATAAAGTGGCACCTGTTGTCAAGATACTGCGTAATATGGGCTTCGTACCGGGGCTGGGGCTAGGTAAGTGCTTGTAAGGTCCCACAAGTCTGGTTAAAGAGATCGATCACCGGGGATTGTTCGGTCTTGGATACACCCTTACTCTTGAAGACAAGATGGAGCAACAAAGGATAGAATTGCTTAAAAAGATGAAGCTTCCCTACAAAAAGCCTGAAATGCGGCCATACCGCCTGTCCCTGAATAGCTACTTTGTCAGGGAAGGCGAGGAGTTTTCGTGTTTTGAGTTCGCCGAGCCATGGATTGACCACACCGGGAAGTTGCAGAAAGGGTTTGAGATTTTCAGAGATGTGGAATTCGATCGGTCCAACATGAAGCTGACTTACATGGAATATGACAAAGCCACGGGCAGAGTTAGAACCATCAGGCATGAGTACTCCACCAAGGTTGCAGATGACTTGGCAGATCAACTTGAAGCCGCAACCCTTGACAAGCCAGCAATAGAAGCCGCAGAAACTCCTAGTTTGACTGAGACGTGGGACAGCCAATATCTGCTTCAACATCTGGGTAATCTGTGGCTGCACGAAGACATGGTTGCCGTCATTGGAGACGATTCTGAAGATAAGGTGGACCCAAGGACATTGGTGGTACCCATGGGGGACAAACTCAAGAATTGGTGCATCATTGGGGGACCTATAGCTACTCCGGAATTTATGGTGGGAACATTGGGGCTTACTCCTTCTCCTGTCGCCACTCCTGCAGCATCTCCTGTCACTCACCCAAAATCCCCGTCCCCAGAGTCTAGTGTTTTACATTTTGAATTTGAGTCTTCCTCTAAGTCTGACGACCTTACGTCCGAAGACTATGATCTTGTTGCAAACTCTATATTCCCTTTTGCCATGAAGGAAACCCTCAACCTTTCCGAGTATCCCTCCATAGTCACTCTTTTAACTGATAAATTGGCTAATAATCAAACTAATGACATACACTTAGTTAATAATGATTCATTAGAAGAGGCAGACACAGACACATTAAATGATGAATACATTAAAGAAATTTCAGAACAGGTTATTAATAAAAAGGAATCTCGAGCCCAGGCTGCCGATGAGGTGTTAACGTGCGTGAATTTGGGAACCGAAGCCGAGCCTAAGGAAACGCAGATCGGAAGCTTCTTCAGCGGAGCCGAAAGGGAAGCACTGATTGAGCTACTCAGAGAATATGTGGATGTGTTCGCATGGTCTTATAAAGACATGTCGGGGCTTGACAACTCGATCGTAAAGCACAGAATCCTGACAGCACCAGACGCTAAGCCAGTCAAACAGAAGCTGCGCCGCATTAAGCCGGAATGGTCTTTGCAAGTGAAAGAAGAGATTGAGAAGCTACTCCGTGTGGGTTTCATCAGGGTGATCGAGTATCCAACTTGGTTATCAAATTTGGTGACTGTCAAGAAATCCAACGGTAAAGTCAGAGTGTGTGCGGATTTTCGGGATCTCAACAAAGCTACGCCGAAGGATGACTTCCCCTTGCCAAATATCGAAATTTTGGTGGACGCGACCGCCCATTATGAGGTCAAGTCGTTTGTTGATGGGTTTGCCGGCTATAACCAGATCGAGACAACCGAGGAGGATCAAGAAGCGACCCCCTCCACAACCTCGTGGAGGACCATCAGTCGGCGAGTTCGAGCCGTGTTGAGAATGCAGTCTCCTCGAAACAAAGCCGAAAAGGAAGAACTCGTCAAGTTACTGCAACACCTCAACCATTTAACAACAGTGGGGAAGCCGACACTCAGAGAAATAGAAAGGGCCCGCGACCAAGAATGGAGTTCGAGATGTGAGTTCGCATTATGCTGCCTCAAGGAGTACCTCCCGAATACCCCAATCCTGCACCCATCACATGGGAATGAACTTCAGACCCCAACGACAGAATCGTGGCCCTCGCGCCAGGAGAAGGAAATCAGTGAAAAAAATGCAAAGATTTTTGGAAAAATACCCCCTCTCAGTCCCCCGCTACACAAGAATAGGGACCCCTTTCGCAAAATTGTTCGACCAATTAAGACAAATGGGCAAGATGAAACCGCTAGGAGAACATTCACTCCTCTCCGAATTACCACCCCTTCAACTATTTGAACCTACCAAAAGTTGCTCTTACCACCAAGACGAAGGCCATGACACCAACGACTGTGTCACTCTACAAAGAAAAATCCAAGGCTTGATGGACGATAACATGCTCACCGGCGTGAGAGGATTTTGGTTCTGTAGAGAAAACGAAAACTTAGAATTCCTCGGTTGCTACGAAATCGAGCCATATGTGAGGAACAACTCAGAGATACTCTCGCACCTGACTACAGAAACGATTCAAGACATCTCAAGAGAAATAGGGGATTTGAAGCAACGCGCCGACGTAATGAACAAAGCTCGAGGCGCGCCACAAGACTAGACAGAATGGCAGATTTGGATGGCAACCCGTTCAAGGAACCAGTCAGCCTCAGCAAGCTCAGACGCTACTACGACTAGTATCCCTCCTTCTCAAAAAAAAATGTGTTTACTACGCAAAAAGAAGCCCGATAGACTGAAAACCCGCAAAGGGCGGTCTATGCAAACTAAGGGTGCGTACAAAGCTCGCTAGATCGAAAACCCGCAAGGGCGGTCTAGGCAAAAGTTAGAGCATCCCCCTCTTCTATCTTCCCTTTCTCTAAAATCATTCTAGTCCGACTGGAGTGAACTACGGTGACCTGAGCCCCTTAGTCCTATTTGTAAAAGGGGAACGTAGGCAGCCTTTCAAAAGGTGCGGTCTAAAAAATAAATAAACATCCAAATCCTGTCACAAGGCAATAAAGGTATAAGTTGTATTTTCTGAAAGCAAAAACTTTTATTTCCATAGTCATTGCATGTTAACACTTATTTGATGAGTCTAAGATTGACATACGTTTTGAATAAATAACCTATTCTGAAATTGAAACTAAAACAAAAGTAAACTAAATTAAAACAATGTGTTTGCAACGACTATGGAAGGATCCTCGGAATTATTCTTTAGTGCCACTCGTGCCTTCGGTCTCTTTCTTCATGCTTTGACCACGGCGAATCTTTTTCTTGTTAGGGTTCTCGCAAAACCTCCTCTCAAATTCACTAACCCCTTTAGCTTTGACACTAGGAGTCTCCCCATCCTTTCTCTTCCTTGAAGTCCCCGCTCCATCTCCATTAGCCATGCTCTTGATCCTCTTCCTCTCATAGGCCATCGCCTCCTTCATCCTCAATGAACAACTAGGAGCACAGGATGCCAAAATAGTGCCCCTTAGGATCTCTAGAGTCTGCTTCGCTTGCCTAAGTCTCTCCATAAACCAATCTAAATACTCTCGTGATAGGCAAGTGTTGTTGGAGCGTGTGATGAGAGTCCTATGGCTAAAACCGGCCTCGCCCCACATTTGAGAAAGGAGAACCGAAGCGCTATCATCCAAATGAAGTATGCCAAAAGGATAACGGGTCCTCTCCTCATCCCAACCCTTGGGGATGGTTTGCACTAGACCATATTGACGGAGTACTCTGGCGGGGTAGTAAAAAGTGGTCCCAGAAAATGACGGATCTTTAATCATGTGCAGTCCTACTTGCTTCTCCCTCACAGAATTAATGTGCCAATGGGGCACCACCCACTTGATGTCATCGGTCACCATCTCCGCCAAATACCTTTCCCAACCCTTGAGAGTCATGCCCTCGAACCTCTCCTCCATACCTCTAATACGGTGCATCCATGGGGCCACCGCCAAAGAAACCACTGGCTTGTTCACTCGGAGCCTTTCTTGCAACCACATAGTCAAAGGTCTATCACTGCCGCACGGCATCCCGCCATAAACCGTAAGATGAGGAATCCCACAAATGAGCTCCCCAAAGATGACCGGTACAATGTCATGTCCCGAACGAGCCGCATTCACCATGGTCAAACATCCCGCACTAGCACATCTGACTTCGGAAGGGAAAAGAATAGAAGCAAATAGACACAAGAATGCGAACTTGTATCTAGTTATACTATTTGGGTAGGTATGACGGTTTGCTAGAACCTAATCATATCTTATGGTTTCATGTTTGAACCCATTGCCAACTTGGTATAATCCTAGAGGGTCACACACAATAGAACGAATCTTTAAAAGGACTACATTGGAATTTTGGAAATTCTGGACATTCTGGGGAAGTGGGCGACCGCACAGTATGGACTGGGCGGCCGCACACTTATCTCAGTTTTGTACCAGTTTTGTTTCAGATAGTTGTGCGACCGCACAGAGGTTTTTGGGCGGCCGCACAGTACTGTCGGGTGGTAGATTCCTAATTTGATTAGGAAACGAATTTTGGACGGATTTTGACACAAGTTTCCTATTTGGAATAGGTCATACTTGTGTATAAAAGACCAAATTCGGTCAGCACTCTACGCTAATGATTTTGTGAGTCTCAAAGAGTTTGAGAAAGGGTTTATTTTGTTCTAAGACATTCTTGGTTGAAGAACAAAATAATACACAAAATAAATTCCATATAGTTCTTTTGATTGTGAAAAAGTGTTTCACAATTTGGTCTAGCAACCAAGATCAAAGAAGCTCCTTTGATATTCGTTCGAAGTGTGGATACCGCTAGAGGGTGAAAATCATCATCTTCAAAGTTCGTGTTCAAGCTTTGTGATCGTGATCAAGTCTTCAAACCTCCACCAAAGACCAAGAGAATTTGATAGCCATCAAGGGTTAGTTTATTCCTTTATTCTTATGTTGTATTTGATTTAATCATATGAACGGATCCATGGCTTTGGGTTTCAAAATTTTAAATGCTAAATTCCGCTGCGCATGTTTGATCGAAACCCAACAGTGGTATCAGAGCCCCGTTCATGTTGATTAATTCAATACTTGGATCATGTTATGTGTATATAAATTGTTTATGTGCCTTGCATGATATGAATATTGGAATATGTAATGTTTATGTGTTATGTGATTTTATGTGGTTTATTGTTTTGCAACTTTAATCGCACGATTCAATCGCAATAAATAAATTATGGTGGATTCAGAATTGTTGATTATTAATTTTTGATTGGATCAAAGTTTTAATAATCGGGGAAAAACGATTTTGAGACAAAATTTTCGAACTTTGAAAATTCTGCACATTCTGATGGCACTGGGCGACCGCACAAAACGCCTTGGGCGGCCGCACAGTTTTGGGCCACCGCACAAGGGTTTTTGGGCGGCCGCACAAGGGGATCAGAAGGTCTGATTTTGGTTGAAAAACAGAATCTGGAATTTTTTGAAAAATTCAACAAAACCAGTAACAGAACCAGTCCAGACTTGCTGATCTGGAATGGGTTTTGGGTAGTTGGTTTGTGTGTGGATTTTGGGGTTTGATTTTCCTATTTGTTTTAGTCTTGTGATTCCTAGATTGGTTCAAGTTTTGGATGGCTAATCTGCGTTCATCGAGATTGTGTTTCCCAAAATTGATCGCAATCAAAGTTTCAAAGATAAAACGAAGTTAGAATTATGAAGAGTTCATAATTGCTAAAATTGAGAAACAAAGTTCTTGATTCAAAGTTTGGAGATCCATGTGGAATTGTGAATGCAATTGGCCTACGTTCATCGAGACCATCTATTGCTTAGTTTCGGCCACATGGACTACTTTCTTGGTTTCTTGAATTAGTGCGGGATTGTGGTTGCCAAATGGCTTAGTTCGACCGCACTTCTTGTTGTCTTGATTTGGAGATAATAACCGAAGTTGAAATAGTCTCATCCTCATAATTATAGAGAAACTAATGACACATAAATACCATGCTTAAATTAATGGAGATTAATTTAGTAGCTAAACTTGATGTGTAACATGTTTATATTATGTGCTCATAAATGTGTTATATGCTATATGTGATGAACCTTCAAAGAAAGTTTTAAGTCCTTTTGCCATGCCATGATTAAAACACTTGTTTATACATGAGTAATTTTATGTGGGCTCGCCAAAGCGAGGTGCATTGATTTTATTCATGTTTGAGCAAGATGAGTGAATAAGAGTTTCCTATGCGTTTAAAATGGTTGGACTTAATTAAGCGTCAAAACAGTTTTGGGCTTAAGGCAAAGATGAGATTTAACATGCTTTTTGAAATTGGATTTCTTAAAGAATCTCATGAAAAGAACTGAGAGTCATATGAGATATGATTGACAAGAGTTTTCTACCTAATTGATTTAATTTTGAGCGGTGCGCCAAAGCGTACTCAAAATTAGATTAAAGCGGGATCTCAACCCATTTAAATTATACTATACATTGGATGTATAAAGAAGGTTGTATAATTTAGTGGGAGTATTTTGTTTTAAAATACATTAATTATCTCTTTAATGAAAATCGGTACTTATTAAATTTTGGAAATATTGCATATTTGTAGATAATGACTAATAACACTCAATCAATGTCGTTGCGATCGATCCCTGAGAAGGATAAGCTCGAAGAGAATTGTACTAACTTTATGGATTGGATCCGTAGCATAAGAATCGTTCTTAGGCAAGAAGATAAGTTGTACATTCTCGATGGGCCTCTCCCTGCTGAACCACCGCCTACTGCCTCTAGGGCAGAAAGAGACAATTACAAGAAACATCGTAATGATTCTAGAGATGTAAGTTGTCTCATACTTGCTGCTATGTGCTCAAAACTCCAACAAAGTTTAGAATATTTGGAAGCCTATGAGATAGGCGTGGAGTTGAGAACTATGTTTCAAGAGAAAGCTAGGCAAGAGAGGTACAAGACCATTGTTGCATTCTCTACTTGTAAAATGAATGAAGGGCAACAAGTGAGTCCTCACTTTCTTAAAATGAAAGGTTATGTAGAGCACCTTGAGAAACTTGGCTATCCAATCCCATTGGAGCTAGCCACGGATCTCATTCTTAATTCATTGCCTAAAAGTTATAATCAGTTTGTAATGAATTATAACATGCATGGAATGGATAAGAATCTCTCTGAGTTGCATGGGATGCTCAAAACTGCAGAGATGAAAATTGTGGAGAAAGGTTCTCCCGTGCTCTTGGTTCATGATGGGAAGAAGGCTAGTGCCAAAGGAAAGGGTAAGAAAGTTATCAAACCCAAAATAATCAAGGCAAAGGTTGCCAAGGCTTCTGAGGCAAAACCTGATTCACAAAAGGATGCAATCTGTTTCCATTGTCAAGAAATTGGTCATTGGAAACGTAATTGCAAGGCTTTCTTGGAAGAGCAAAAGAAGAAGAAGAGCAGCAAGGTAGCGTCGACTTCAGGTATCTATATGATAGATATTCTCCTTTCTACCACTGATTCTTGGGTATTGGATACCGGATGTGGTTCTCACATTTGTCTAAATGTTCAGGGACTAAAGAATAGGAGACTGCTTAAAGAAGGTGAAGTAGATCTACGTGTGGGGAATGGAGCAAGAGTTGCTGCATTAGCCGTAGGGACTTATGAAGTCACTTTACCTTCCGGACTAATTCTTGTTTTGAACAATTGTTATTATGTTCCGGATTTAAGCAGAAATATTATTTCAATTTCTTGTTTGGATAATGAAGGTTTTAAGTTTCTTATTGAGAATAAGAAATTTTCTATTTATTTAAATGATGTGCTTTATGGTATTGCTAATTCATTTAATGGCCTTTATATCTTGGATGTCAAGAATGAAAATAATGTCTATCATGTAAATAAGAAATCTAAACCTAATGATGTAAATCATACTTATTTGTGGCATTGCCGTCTTGGTCATATTAATGAGAAGCGTATCTCAAAACTCCATGGGGACGGACTTTTAGGTTCATGTGACTTAGAGTCATATGATACTTGTGAGTCGTGTCTTCTTGGAAAAATGACTAAGACACCTTTTACCAAGTTGGGTGAAAGGGCAAGCGACTTATTGGGGTTGATACATTCCGATGTATGCGGACCATTAAGTAGCAATGCTAGGGGAGGATTTCAATACTTCATAACCTTCACTTACGATTATAGTAGATTTGGGTATGTTTACCTAATGAAACATAAAAGTGAAGCATTCGAGATATTTAAAATATTTCAAAATGAAGTAGAAAAACAACTTGGCAAATGTATAAAGGCACTTCGATCAGATCGAGGTGGTGAATACTTGTGTCAAGAATTTGATGATCATCTAAAGAATTGTGGAATAGTTTCACAATTGACTCCACCCGGAACACCACAATGGAATGGTGTGTCCGAGAGGAGGAATCGGACTTTGTTAGACATGGTTCGATCAATGATGAGTCAAGTTGATCTTCCAATATCCCTTTGGGGTTACGCTCTAGAAACCGCTGCTTTCACACTAAATCGTGTTCCAACTAAATCGGTTCAAAAGACTCCATATGAGATATGGAGCGGAAAGAAGCCTTGTCTAACTTTCATGAAGATTTGGGGTTGTGAAGTTTTTGTCAAAAGACTTATCTCAGACAAACTTGCACACAAATCTGATAAATGTATTTTCGTGGGATATCCTAAGGAAACTAAAGGATATTACTTTTACAACCGAGAGGACGACAAAGTGTTTGTTGCCCGAACTGGTGTCTTTCTAGAGAAAGAGTTTCTCTCAAAAGAAATCAGTGGGAGTAAAATAAATCTTGAAGAAATTCGAGACCCAGAAAATAACATTGAACCAATAGTGGAACAAGAACAAGAACCACAAGGAGTTGTGGAACCTGTTCAAAATACACAAGCAACTCGCAGATCTAGTAGGTTACGATCCGAGCCCGAGAGATATGGATTTCTCGTAATGGATAATAATGAGGTAGAAATCATTGAGAATGATGAACCGTCAACCTACCAAGAGGCGATGTCCTCTCCTGATTCGGACAAGTGGCTTGGAGCCATGGAATCCGAATTGCAATCCATGCAAGACAATCAAGTTTGGAATTTGATTGATGCGCCCGAAGGTGTAAAAACCATAGGATGCAAATGGGTCTTCAAGAAGAAGACTGGCATGGATGGGAAGGTGCATACTTACAAAGCTAGGCTTGTAGAGAAAGGTTATAGGCAAGTTCATGGTATTGACTATGATGAGACCTTTTCACCCGTAGCAATGATCAAGTCTATAAGAATTTTGCTTGCCATTGCCGCATATCATGACTATGAAATATGGCAGATGGACGTCAAAACCGCTTTCCTGAATGGAAAACTACAAGAGGATGTGTATATGACACAACCAGAAGTTTTTGAACAAAATTCTAAGGTATGCAAATTGCAGAGATCCATCTATGGATTGAAGCAAGCTTCTAGGAGTTGGAATCTCCGTTTTGATGAATCGGTCAAAGAGTTTGGTTTCATCAAGAACGAAGATGAGCCTTGTGTATACAAGAAGATTAGTGGGAGCATAGTGCTATTCCTTGTTTTATACGTGGATGACATATTACTCATTGGAAACGACATTCCTACACTTCAGTCTGTGAAGACTTGGTTAGGAAAGTGTTTTGCAATGAAAGATATGGGTGAAGCCGCATATATTCTTGGCATTAAGATCTATAGAGATAGATCAAGGAGGCTACTTGGTTTAAGCCAAAGTACATACATTGACAAGGTCATTAGAAGATTTCGTATGGAAAATTCTAAGAGAGGAACCTTGCCCGTGTTACATGGAGTTTCTCTAAGAAAGACTCAATGTCCTAAGACAAAAGATGAGCGTGAGAAAATGAATGATGTTCCATATGCTTCGGCAATTGGGTCCATCATGTATGCCATGATTTGTACTAGGCCGGATGTGTCTTATGCTTTGAGCATGACAAGTAGATACCAATCCGACCCTGGCGAAAATCACTGGATAGCCGTAAAAGCGATTCTTAAGTACTTGAGAAGAACTAAAGACTCGTTCTTGGTCTATGGAGGAATGGAAGATGATCTCGTTGTAAATGCTTACACGGATGCAAGCTTCCAAACCGACAAAGATGATAGCCGACCGCAATCAGGTTTTGTGTTTATGTTAAATGGTGGAGCTGTAAGCTGGAAGAGTTCCAAGCAAAGTACAACCGCTGATTCTACAACAGAAGCTGAGTATATTGCTGCATCAGATGCTGCAAAGGAAGCTGTTTGGATTAAGAAGTTCATAACTAAACTTGAAGTGGTTCCTAGTATTGCTAATCCAATAGACCTTTATTGCGATAATAATGGTGCTATTGCTTAAGCAAAGGAACCAAGAGCACATCAGAAATCCAAACACATACTTAGGCGTTTTCATATCATTCGAGAGATCGTTGATAGGGGAGACGTAAATATATGCAGAGTACCTACTGATGACAATGTTGATGACCCGCTAACAAAGGTACTTCCACAAGCTAAACATGATGGTCATGTTAGGTCCATGGGTATTAGATACATGGGAGATTGGGCCTAGGGCAAGTGGGAGATTGTTGGTAGTGGTGCCCTAGGCACGTTTAATAAACGTTGTAATTGTTATCATTTATTTCATATCAATAAAGAGATGTTTTGATTATTATTGTTGTTCATGTTTACTTATAATAATCTCCGTCCCTAGTACTTGTTAAGCACTAGTATAAAGGCTAAATGATCATGGGATGATCATGTTAGATTTATGGGTACTTGTTTGGAACAAGGTACTGGACATGACCCGCTCTATGAGATTTATGTCATGGTCTATGTCATACATATATCTCATATTAGTTATGTCATTTGAATCCTTAGACATGAAGTTATTATAGTCTTCCACTTGATGAACATTATGTTTGACATATTCAAACGCTACTTTTAACCGAGTAGTTATAAAGGGTATGATTGGCATAATCGGATTCACGTAGGGAAGAATAATAAGCTAAATGGATTTGTCCCTCCTCGGAGAGATGTCAAGCTTGGGCCTCTAGTAGGAATGATGTTGATGAAATGTTCGGCCGGACTCAAATGAATTGATTGGATCAATGTCATTTGGATTATCAACATATTCGGAATCGAGAAAGTATTGAACAAAACAAGTTGACTCTTTGACCATGACTTGTGTTCAATGACATCGTAGACAAAAGGATTATGACATATTCTAAAGGAATGCGAACTTGTATCTAGTTATACTATTTGGGTAGGTATGACGGTTTGCTAGAACCTAATCATATCTTATGGTTTCATGTTTGAACCCATTGCCAACTTAGTATAATCCTAGAGGGTCACACACAATAGAACGAATCTTTAAAAGGACTACATTGGAATTTTGGAAATTCTGGACATTCTGGGGAAGTGGGCGACCGCACAGTATGGACTGGGCGGCCGCACACTTATCTCAATTTTGTACCAGTTTTGTTTCAGATAGTTGTACGACCGCACAGAGGTTTTTTGGGCGGCCGCACAGTACTGTCGGGTGGCAGATTCCTAATTTGATTAGGAAACGAATTTTGGACGGATTTTGACACAAGTTTCCTATTTGGAATAGGTCATACTTGTGTATAAAAGACCAAATTCGGCCAGCACTCTACGCTAATGATTTTGTGAGTCTCAAAGAGTTTGAGAAAGGGTTTATTTTGTTCTAAGACATTCTTGGTTGAAAAACAAAATAATACACAAAATAAATTCCATATAGTTCTTTTGATTGTGAAAAAGTGTTTCACAATTTGGTCTAGCAACCAAGATCAAAGAAGCTCCTTTGATATTCGTTCGAAGTGTGGATACCGCTAGAGGGTGAAAATCATCATCTTCAAAGTTCGTGTTCAAGCTTTGTGATGGTGATCAAGTCTTCAAACCTCCACCAAAGACCAAGAGAATTTGATAGCCATCAAGGGTTAGTTTATTCCTTTATTCTTATGTTGTATTTGATTTAATCATATGAACGGATCCATGGCTTTGGGTTTCAAAATTTTAAATGCTAAATTCCGCTGCGCATGTTTGATCGAAACCCAACATCACCGTGCCCCTCTCCTTGTTGCTCTTGTTGTGGAAGCATATACCCACCTTGGCCCGGAAAATCCCTGAATAACGCCTCATTGACCAATCTGCCATAGCTTCAAGAAATGTGTGAAATGAAGTCTTCAAAATTATCAAAATCTGAGCTTTCTCTCTCTAAAAACTCAATTTTCTCTCTCTAACTCGTCAACAATGGAGGAAGGAGGAAGAAGAAAGAAGAAAGAAGGAGAAGAGGGAGGGTTTCTGGTGATGTGACCGAGGAGTCAGCCCGACGGCGACCTTGGCCACGCGGCCACTTATGCAATCTCTATCCCAGCCATCGGATCAGCGATCCGCGTGAAGGAGATCTGACCACTCAGCGTTCTTGGCCACGCGGCCACTATTGCAATTCAGTGTGTTTGGCCACGCGGCCAACCTTGTCCCTTCAGATAAAATTCTATTTTTGCCCCTGATCTTTTCCCCTTAATTCATTTTAAATGCCCTTAGCACTATTTTGACTGATATTCGTTACCTTTGGGTACGGAAAGCCCCTTAAAATTTCCATCCTTCACCGAATATTTGCTTAGGATTCGTATGGTTGTAGAAACTTCGGCGCCTCTATGACATACGCATCCTAGATCGATCGGGATTGGCAGAAGCCTCGGCGTTTCTGTTTGCAAGAGATCCAGCATCTATTATTAGGATTCGTATGGTTGTAGAGACTTCGGCGCCTCTATAACATACGTATCCTTGATCGATCGTGGTTGGCAGAAGCCTCAGCGTTTCTGTTTACGAGAGATCCAGCATCTATTATTAGGATTTGCATGATCGTAGAGACTTCGGCGCCTCTATGACATACGTATCCTTGATTGATCGTGGTTGGCAGAAGCCTCGGCGTTTCTATTCGCGAGAGATCCAACATCTATTACTGTAGCGCAATCGGCAGGAGCCCTGGCGATCCTGATTGCGTTTACCATTCCATCTTGGGATTATTTAGACAACGTAGTCTTTATTTTTCCCAAATAACTTCATTACTTATGAATGTTCGTTCTTCATACAAGATAGTATCCGTAGGTTTATTATCCGAAGCAGAAGTTCGATGTCTCGTCTTTCCCCAATATCTCTGGACTACGACCGGCTTAATTCCTCGGAGGATACGTAGGAAACCTGAAAAGGTTCAGCCACCCGACCGACGCGGTCATCTCTCATCCCCATCAGGTGCATTTCCCCCAGCAGAAGACGTTGCTCCCCATCAGAGGACAGTCAGTCCCAATTTCCCCATCAGATTTGAACTACGTTTGGCTTGATTCCCCTGCGGATACGTAGGTCGCCTGTCAAGGTTCAGCCGTTCCCTTACCTTTCATCTGTTTTGAAACTCATGTTTCAGAAGGATCCTTCTTTTATCGTCGACCCCACATTGCCTTGCAAGAAGCGTCGCCGAGGGGCTACTGTTAGTACCCGACCTGAAAATGAGTTTATTAGGACTTTCCCAAAAACACAAGGACTTTATAGGAATTAGAAACCTTGCAAAGACTTGTCTCGGATTCCCAAAATATCTCATTTATGACAAAATCTATCAAAATAGGTAGTAAATGGTTTCCTTAAAACCATGCAGAAACCCTAGCTTAAGAATCAAGTCAGCCAGCAGAATTGGCCACGCGGCCAACTTTGCTATGCGTCGACCTTGGCCACGCGGCCACTCTTGTCGCCGGCTTCAATCATGGCCAGGCGGCCATCTTTGTCCCAGATGATCTCAGCCGTCAGATCTTCCCCTCAGTTTACTATATAAACCAATCCCATGCTATTGGTTTAGGGTCCGATTTGGAGAGCTCTAAGTCCGAATTTTGGAGTTCTTAAACACAATTTTCTCCCTAATTAAGCATTCAAACACTCAAGAAGATCCAAGGTTTATTTCTTGCCAACATAGGTAAGTTTTCTAACTTTTTCTTCATATTCTTGCATCATTTTTAATGTAGATCTTTTATATTCATGTTCTTACATGTTTATTCATAGTTTCTTCATATGCCTTGCATGTTCATTCATATGTTCATAATATGTTCTTCGCATGTTCTTCGTGTTCATAGATTAAAACCTTATTTATGCTATATTTAGGGTTGTGATCTTCATAATTACATGTTATTTCATAGCCGATGATGATCGAGGGTTCATCAACCCGAGGATGATCTAGGAACTACTTCTAAACCCTAAAATTTAGGTAATTCCCCCCTCATTATGCATGATCCCGATTCTTCTGCCTATTCTAATTCTCTGCGAACTACGCTGACCCGAGCTTCTCACCTTGAGAGGAACGTATGCAATCTTTGGATCCGGTCTAAATCACTAACACACTACTAACACATTCATCATGATAGAAAGACTGATCAATTCGGGCAATAGGAGTGATAACGTCCAATATTCTTCTCTTGTTGTAATTTGACCCCCGAACCCACTAAAAATGCTTTTTTCAATGTTTTGGCTTTAATTAAAACGGCGTGGCGACTCTCATAATTTTAATGTCGTTAAGAATATTCCCTTTGTAAATAATAATAATCACAAAATACTTCCCATGTGTCGCTTCATCGGAAAGGGGTATTCACAGCGGACCCTTTAGTGGGCCCCGCACTGCTAAAAAAATCTTTTACTATCCATCTAATGCATTTAAAATTATACTATTCTATTCCTTACTCTTTGATCAATTACAGATACACTGGCGGAACCGAAGAAATATTTCGAGCAACTTTCATGTTGGGCCCGCGGACAACCGGAACGCGCACAACAGAGCAGTTGCGGAGCCGAAAGCCGGAGCCGGAGGAAATATGTGCAGAGCACGTAAAGATCAGCCTCAAGAGTGCCATGTGTCATATCATGAGTGGCTGGAAAAATAAAAAGGAAAAATGAAATTTTGACTTTTTGGCCTTTGGCATGGCCGTGCCCTTTGGGCCGCACGGCCGTGGAGACTGAATCGAAGCCTTGTGCTGTTTTCTCCCCTATTTTCAAACTCAATGATGGATTCTTCTTCTTCAAGCTCTTACCCCATCACCTCCATCAACCCTAGCTGGCTTTCCCCCTCCTCTACCCCTACTTTAGGGGTAGATTAGTCCTAAAAACTACCTCCCTCCTCCTTCCAAAACTCCCCCTAAGTTGGCACAACTACACACAACTCACTAAAAAAAGACAACTCTTACAACTCTCATTCACAACAACCCTTCTCTCCAAGTTTTCTCTCAACTCTCTCTCCAATTCTCAGCCCCATTACTCTTCCACCACTCCCCCACCAATCGGCCACTACACCACCACCACCAAACACTACTTTTCCAACACCAAACACCTTAAAACAACCCAAACAAACACTCTCTCAACTCAACTCAACTCAAGCAACTCTCAAGCAATCCTACCATCAAACTCAAACAAATAGAAGGAAGTCTTGCTTTGGCAAGACAAAGGAAGCACACATCCCCCCCCCCCCCCCCCCTTAACTAGGTAAATCTTCTCTTGTAATTCTTAAATATGCAAAGATGTAAGTGATTTGAGCATTTGTGTAAGAGTCTAGCCACTAGTTGGCTAGACTCTCATATTTCTTGGAATGATCATGTAAGAACTTATGATATGGCCATGTAAATAGTGAGGTTGGTGTTTGAATCTGAGGTATGTTATGTTCATGTGATTTTGTGATGGTCATATGTCCATTTCTAGGCCAAGTTTCAAGTTATTCATGCACAAACATGCTCCTTGTCCTTGAATGTTATGAATCTGTCCCCTTTTCTCATTCTCATGTATATTCATACTTAGATTAGCTTTTGATGTAAAATAATTCTTTGATAATTATCTTGACATGTTAAGTAACAAGTTCCTTGAGTTTCATGGCTTGGTTTTGAGTTTTGATAATGTTTTGGAACCCAGTTTTGTGAGCTATGCAACCAGTTTCTGCTTTCTGCCTGGACCAACGATTTTCATCCCCTAAAAACCTAAGCTAATCAGGGAATATGGACTTGGTTCAAAACATGAAAGTTGTTCAATATGTGTTGAAGTTCATGATCGTAAAGTTTAATGTCCATATTACCTGATTAGCTTAGGTTTTCATGCATAAACTTGAGTTACAGATGTGCTGCCCTGCTTATTCATCTCTGTACCATGATCTGTTCTCATGCTTAAAACTTGGGTTAAAATTGGTTTTTGGACTAAATTCAAAACATGAACTTTGTTCCCAGAAAACTCATGAAAATGTACATATTTTTGGAATAATTTTTGGACCCCAGGAAATACCCTTTTGCTCCTTTGTTTAAGCCTTCAAGAACCAGAATTTGGAGACCGCATTCCAAATATGAAGCGTAGGCGGAAAATTTAGCAAGATAAAGTTACTGTTGGAAATCCACCCAAACCGATTTCCGATCGTGACTTAAATGAACATTCCTAGATTAGGAGACACCATTGTATATAAATACATTCTTCCCAAGCTAAAGGCATGAAATCAATCTTTCAAAATAAGGCATTAAAATGAAGCGTAGGCGGAAGCATGCTAGAGACCGAAAGGGCGAGTGGAGTGCTGCTAATCACCTTCTCTACTCGTAACATAGCCCCCAAACCCATTTCAAAATCAAAAAGGGGTTTATCTCTATTTTCCCAAATAAAATGAGGTGGCGACTCTCTATTTTCAAAAAACAAAGGTAGAGAAACCATTGTGTGAGAAACCGAGCGGATTCGAACCGCATTCGCATGGATCATTTCGAAAGGTTCGAGCGCGGGCTCTCACAGTGAGCAAGCCAATTTCGTTGCTTCTAATGGACAAATAAGGGGTATGTATTCAAACACATACAATCCAGAATGGAAAAATCACCCAAATTTTTCGTATAGGAGTAACAACGTTTTAAACCCACAACCTTCTACCCAACCACTGGGATTTGCACAAAAGAATTTCAACAACAATAATGCTTTCCCTCCCCCTAAATATAAGTTGGATCTTTTAATGGACTTTGTATGTTAAAAGTAAAAATAATCAAGAAAAAATCAATAACGAATTTAGGGAATGGTTCAAGCAATTAAATGCTAGGTTTGATAACTTAGCCGCACATAATAAGATGCTTGAAAACCAACAAGCTCAACAGACCAACATCTCGCATAGACCACAAGGGAGTCTTCCCGGTCAACCACAAAGGCCTAATGAGCAGGCTAACGGAATAATCTCGGTGAGCAAAGAAGTAGAGAACCATAGTCCGACCCCATCGATGGTCGAGACTAATGAAGAAGATAAAAACGAGGTTGAATGCCCTAGTTTTAGTAGATATTTTGTTCCCCTGATACCTGTTAGTACCCAATCTGAAAATGAGTTGTTAGGCATTCTAGAACTCACAGGGACCTCCCAGGTATTTACGAACTGCGCAGGACTTATCCAAGATTTCCCAAAAAGCCTAGATAAGAAGATGTTGATGACCTGATCGGATGAGGCTGCAAAGATAGACGTTATCTCATCATCCTCCAGAGTCCGGATTGATCAGAGCTTCGGTGATTGTGTCAATCTCTTGGACCGGCCGGGCGGCCACATCGCCGGCCGGGCGGCCACTTCCTCCGGGTCAAGATTTCCTATAGATAGGTGACCTTAGCTCATTATTTGAACATACAATTCTCTCCCCCGACTTCTACAGCCTAAACTGACGGCAGAACTCTCCCTCCAAGCCTTTCTAGCAATCCCGAAGGTCCAGCGAATCCGTGTGAGAGATTCGACTTCGTTCTTGTCAAGATTCGTGAGAATTTGTCATGTTTTTTTTAGTTTAGATCTGATTTATGCTAGTTTCATTATGTTTATACACCTATATTCATGTGACTCATAATGTGGTCTTCATGTTCTTGCTAGAATTCATAATATGCTCCATATCTAGGGTAGCGATCTTCATGCTTATGTGTTCTTTCATACATGTTTCATGATATTCTTATTATTATGCTAGATCTACGGCTTATCCCATGCATAACATGCTAGATCTAATGTTTTAATCCCTACTCATATTGTATAGCCGATGATGATCCACGAGATCTAAGAACTACTTCTAAACCTTAAACTTTAGGTAAATATTCCCATAATCAGTAAATCTCCAATGATGAATATGAGGACTACACATTGATCTTATCAATGGTATAATCATTATTCTAGGATGTGATCATCTTTTATGATTCTTTCTCCTCCCCCTTCATTATGCATGATCCCGCTTCTTCTCTCTATTCTGATTATGTGCGAACTACGCTGACCTGAGCTTCTCATCAAGAGAAGAACGTAGGCAATATTCAGATCCGGTCTCAATCACTAACACACTACTAACACATTCATCATGATAGAAAGTCCGACTGCTCGGGCGATAGGAGTGATAACTTGATATTCTTCTCTTGTCGTAACTTGACCCTCGAACCATCTCTGTTAGCTATTTCTCAATGTTTTAGCTCAATAAAAACAACATGGCGACTCTCAATTCTCGATTTTTCATCTCACGTATTCACAGTGGCGACTCCGTTTGGGGCGTGCTTTGAACATATTCAAACATAGAGGGTCAAACTTTCGTCAATATCATGATTGTACTTGTTCTTTTCCCCCTGTGCTTTATCTCTTGTACATATTTGCTTCCCTTGTACTTTAATGCGTTAATATCTTAACCGTTTCCTATTGTACCCTTTTTAGCTGTTTTTCATTTCATACATGTAAATACAAAAAACTCTCTGTTTTCTCCCTAAAAAATAACTAGTTGTTGTCCGCACACTACCACTAGGTCCGTGTCACACTGCACACCCTACTGGATACTCCGCTGAGTGCACAGATTTTGGTGATCCTGTCGCCTCTATCTTCGTGGCACCCGGGCTATCTAACTCACTGTTTTCACTTGTGAAGCAGTCGAGGTTAATCTCTTATTCATTTCGAAACCATGCACTCACAGAGTCTAGGACACTCCAAAGTTGACCGGTTGGTTTGACTAGCTTTTCTTTATAGACAATTAACGTGTCGTTCATGCCGTCATCCGTTAAGTCTTTAATGAGTCGAGATCCTTCGAGAGAAAAAAAAAGCACAAAAAAATGAAATTCCCTACAAGGGTGTGCATATAGTAAGCCGAGTGATACTTTGTACAAGGATCTCAACTCGTTAAAAACTTAACGGAAGTAACATAAACGTTACGTTAAATGCCTTTAAACAAGGGTTAGTCGCTAGGATCCGTTAGGTCAGTGGAAGTCGGTTGCCCTATAGGACCCTCGCCTAAGTGAAAAACGAGGGGTCTATAGATGTAGTGATGACCTCCACTGATCCAGGTTTTGTAGATAGTAACCCAAAAAGGGGTACCCCTTCCAACCATTAGGACTAATAATACATGTTTTTGTAAAATAACAAAATACATTGCATGAGCCTTGTCCCGTCCTAAACCTCTCATCCGCTACCTCTACAGAGAAGCAAGTTTGGGTCCGTTCCGGTGGTCGTCTTCAACGGTCAAGCCTTCCGCAAGATCAGTCTTCAGTTTATGCATCAACAATGTCTCCATCATCAGAGCCTACTACTCCTAGTGTCCCCACTTCGCCAGTCTCCTCCCTACCGATCCAGAGATTGCCGCTAGTATCAAGCCCTCGGACATTCCGCTACCTCTCCATGCTTTCTTCACCAACCTCATGCTACATATTTCCAAGCTTGAGGATAGGAGCAAGTCTCAATAAAGGGTCAACCAAGAGCTAAAATATCATCTTCATACTGAGATGAAGAAGAAAGAGGTAGCAACTAGTTTCCATAATGGGGAGGCTATTCTTATTGAAGACGAGATAGTGCCTGTGACTTACCCTGGCAATGATGACGCTATCCCTCTCAAGGTGCCCAACTACCAAAGGGTTCCTCCTCCTGATTTCGGTACTAAAGTAACCTCTAGCAAAGGTCCGTATGAGCTGTCACCAGAAATGATGGGTAGTTACTTGTCCTCTACTAATTTGCCACAGCCTTCACTACCATTGAGCATAGGTGCTGCCGTACCTACAGTCTCCACTGCTCCTCTCGTTATGCAAGCCTATGGTAGCACAAATTTCTTCAATCACCCTTTAGTGGTTACCATGCAAGAACAGATCTGCAAGCTATCCGACATGGTCTCCAATCAATCCACCCCGATAGTCAAAAGTATTGACCCAAGCAATGTGGGTGCTCTACCTAGAGACTTCAAGATGCCGAAGGTCTCTACGTTCCATGGTATTACTTGTCCCAAGTCTCATCTTGACAGTTATGTGCTAGCCATGAGAGCTCGTGACTGCACCAACGAGCAAATGACCTGAGTCTTCCACACCACCTTGGACGGAATCGCTCTCTGTTGGTTCTTGAGTTTGGATCCCTCCGAACGTGAGACATGGGAACAAATCACCGCTACTTTCTGTGAGAAGTATCAGTCAAACCTAGATTGGCACGTCAACCGTACTGATTTAGAGAACACATTGCAGATGCCCGGCGAGCCTCTCTATGATTTCTACAAGAGGTGGAATCACAAGTTAGCAGAAGTTCAATACCATCCTAAAGCAAAGGAAAAAAAGCAAATCTTCTTCAAATGCTTGTTGCCCGAGCTTAGGGTGGCGATTGGAAATGGTTACTTTCCTGATCTGTGAGAAATGGTCGATGCTGGGATCAGACATGAAGCCGACATTACTGGTGTTGTTAAAGAAACTACCAAAATGGGAAACTCTTCCTTCCGCTACAAAGCTCTGACAAATACTGCTCCTAGATCTAAAGAGGTCGCCACTCAAGTAAGAATGGTCCAAGACAACTCCGCCTTTGATGTCCAAGCAGTTACAAACAGCTTTCCCCGAAAGGAAGATCACTTCGACGACTTCGGCATGCCTACTAGCAAAGTCTTTGAGGTATTAATAAAGAAGGGTTTAATCAAGCCACTTGAGAACTTTGAGCCAATCAACAAGTCGGTCAATCTTGATGCAACTAAGTTCTGCAAGTATCACAAGTACATTGGCCATACAACCGACAATTGCATCCATCTCAAGCGTGCCATCCAAAAGCTCATAGCCGATGGGAAGATTGAGAAGCCTAAAGGTCTGAACACCATAGCAAACCCGCTCCCTAACAATGGTGGTGTCAACATGGTCGAGCTTATCGGAGGTGACATTGGTATTCTAGAAATGGTAGATGCCTTTGCCGAACTGGGGCTAGACATGAACGCTCTGTTCGGAGGACTAGTCAAGATTGGGGTGATAACTCCCTCGGAGCACGGTTTCAAATGGCCCAAGCATGGTTGTGACATGTCCAAGTTCTGCTACTATCATAGAGTATCCGGACACACCAACAATGAGTGCTTTACCATCAAACAGGTCGTACAGAAGCTCATCAAGGACAATATCATCACTGACCCAAGAAGGATCATCACCATGGATGTCAATATGGTGGAAATTGATCAAATCACCATGCTAGAACTCGAGGACTGCATCGATCAATTGAAGATCTCAATGAAGAAATTTCTCCGTGACCTTGTGAATAAAGGGCTCCTCAGACAACTCAAAGGTTATTCTACGCACATGGGGAGCAATATATGGAAATACTGTCACTACCATCAAGCCACCGGACATAGAACGAGAGAGTGCTTCGCCCTGAAAAGGATATCTTGAAGCTCATCCATGACGGCTCACTCGAAGATCCTAGGCTCTCGTTAGATGAAAATAGTATAGCAACAAACATTGGTGATCCAGCCGAACCTATTGTGGCAAACTCCGAGTTTTATAGTGACGATGAAATAGGCTGTACTTCAAAGTTTATTAATGATAGTAGTTCTTCTTGTTATATGCTGTCATTAGATGAACTATCTTTGGAATCTTCTCTTTTAGGAGATTGCGACTCCGGTTTACTTAAATCTCCACCGCTATCTATAGCCGAAATCTTCGCAGAATCCGCGAAAATGCCACAGTCTCCATACGACGTGTGAGCAGAAATCAACCTATTCACAAGGTCCGGACAGATTTATCAGTCAGACCCCAAGGGTACAAAGAAGGTCTTCAATAAAGAGTCAGAGCCATCAGATCCTGAGAAAGAGGATCCCATCCTCACGCAGCTTAAGCAAACCCAAGCTCACATCTCTCTGTGGTCCCTACTCACTTCTTCCCTAGCTCATCGTCAAATGCTCGAGAAGAACTTGGCAGCCACTATGGTCCCATCAGACACAACTCCCGAAAATGTCACATAGATGATCGGCAACATTCACTTTGGGAATATCATCACCTTTTCAGAGCTCGATGAACCTCCATTTGGCATTGATCATAATGAACCGCTGAACATTACAGTCGAAATCAACGGGAAGAAAATCCCTTGAGCCTTTGTGGACAACAAATCCGCTATCAATGTACTACCATCACGAATGATGGACGTAGTGGGTATAGACCCAACCACTCTAAGACCCTCCAAACAGACAATCAAGTCCTATGACTCCACATGCAGATCAGTATTGGGAATTGTTACGCTGCCCATCTCCGTGGGGACACAAACTCTTTCTACAGATTTCTAAGTGATTGACATACCATCCTCCTTCACCATCCTGCTAGGACGCCATTGGCTCCACAAATATAACCGTTCCGTCCTCCCTACATCAGTGTGTTAAATTCCAGTCAGGGAACAAGGTGATAGTTATCTAGAGCGACCTAGTAACAGCTCAAGACACCGACACAAAAGGAGTACCTGTGTTACAGATTCAGCATAAAGAAGATCGCCGACTCTTCAGTGGTTTCGAAATAGTGGCACAAGCCCAGATATGTGATAACGATCTCACCAGAAGCTCCGACAAAGTACAACCTGTCTACAAGATACTTCAAAACATGGGATTCATACCGGGGCTGGGGCTAGGCAAAAACTTACAAGGTCCCACACACTTAACCGAAAAAGTATACCACAGAGGCCTGTTTGGGCTAGGGTACGTACTTAATCCTAATGATAAGGCATAGCAGAAACAGATAGAGGTACTCAAGAAGAAGCAACTCCCTTACAAGAAGTCTGATATGAAACCTTACCACCTTTCCCTCAACAGGGTGAAGAGTATTCAAACTTTGAGTTTGCAGAGCCATGGTTTGACCACAACGGCAAGATACAAAAGGGCTTTGAAATCTTCAGAGACGTCGAGTTTGAACGGACCAATCTAGAGCTAAAGTATATGGAACCTCAAAAGACTGCTGGCAGAGTTACTACCATCCAGAATGAGTACTGCATCAAAGTGAACAAAGACCTGACTTACGATACTGAATTCGTATCACTCGATGAACCATTGGTCGGCGAAGCTAAGGAAATAGAGCCATGGGACGGCCAAGATTTGTTCCAGCACTTGAGCCTCGAAGATGATATTGTGGCTGTTATCGAATACGGACCCGTGACTACTGCTTTCGAGAATCTGGGGCCGGTCAGCTCACCCTCTAGAGAGTCAATTTCCCCTAAGTCAGTTAGGTTCCCTTTTCTCACTTATGATTTCGTGTCTCTGTCCAAGTCTAATGACCTCAAGTCAAAAGACTACACTGTAATCGCAAACACTGTTTTTCCTCGTGCATTAATTGAAAGTCTCGATCTTTCCGAGTATCCTGCTATAGCCACTTTTATAAATGATAAATTAACTAATCAATCTAATGATGCACAAATAGTTAATAATGATTCTTTAAAAGAGGCAGACACAGACAAACTTAATAACGAATACATCCGAGAAATCTCAAAGCAGGTTATGAATCAAAGGGAAAGCCGAACCCAAGCTGCCGATGAGGTGTTAACATGTGTGAATCTGGGAAGACAAGACAAGCCGAAGTGGACTCAAATTGGGAGCTTCTTTCAAGGCGAAGAGCGAGAAGCATTGATCAAACTGCTCAGAGAATATGAAGACATCTTTGCATGGTCCTGTGACGATACGCCAGATAGAAAATGGGAACAAGTGACAACACCATACATTGGGCTAGTAAAGCAAGTACTGCTACCAGTCAAGCCTGAATGGTCTCCTCGAATGGTCACGGATATCAAAAAGCTTCTACAGAGAGACCTCATCAAGTCGGTATTTTGGCCTAAATGGTTGTTCAACATCATCTCCGCAAAGAAGTACAAAAGGAAGGTGACGATTCACATAGACATCATGAGTCTTAACGAACTGAGCCCCAAACACAAGTTCCCGCCGTTTAACTTGAATGCACTATTAGAAGCCGCCGAAGACAGAGATGTTCGATCATTCCTCGAAGGTTTCCCTGGTAAAAATTGGATACCCGCCGCAGCACAGACAGACGAGAAGTTACTCTTTCACACTCCATGGGGTACCTATTGTCACACTAACAAATTCCTATAATGGAAGGGCATTGGTATCTCTTACCACGTGCCAAAAGGATCGCCAACAGATACAGACGTCTACATAGATGACCTAGTGTTGCACTCCAAAAGACCCTACGGCCAACACATCGAAGATCTGCAGAAAGTCTTCAACATTCTGAGAGGTCAGAAAATTCTCCTCGATCCATCGGAATGCAGATTCGGTACCATTCAGACAAAAGCCCTAGGCTACAGATTGGGACAGAGGTTCGAGGCTAACCCAGAAAAGATCAGAGAGTTAATCATGATATCACCCCCTCACCAAGAAAGTCAAAGAATCAAACTCATAGGTCTACTGCACTACATCAGCCGCCTCACAACAGCGGGAGACCCGCTCCTCAAAGAGTTACAGAATTGCTCAGAAGAAGTTTGGAATCAGAAGTGTGAGTCGGCTCTAACTCAAATAAAGATCCACTTAGCGAATACCCGTTTCCGAATGCGGGCGACGCACGGGAAGTTTGAGTCACAGAATGGAGCCCCCATATTTTTCCAACATTGCACAAGCTCGATCTACCATTGGGCCTCATATTCAAAGCACTAGGGAAAATTGGTAAACTACAAGAAATAAGCTCTGCTACGATGTCGCAAACCAGTGAGCCAAGCAGAAGGTGCGCATATCATCAGAAGGAAGGACATGACACTAATGATTGCCAAGAATTAAAAGAAGAGGTCCGACTACTCATCGAGACGGGTCGCCTGGTCAAGCGGAATGAAGACTGGATATACATGGACGACAACGGCTTCCTCCCAGTCAAAGTTTACAAGCTCCGTCGCTACTACAACTGACCACCACGGTCGGTCTCCACAAATGGTACTCTCCATCAGCACTCCTGCTCTCCATCAACGGTCTTCTACAACGGTCGCCCCCTTGTAAAAAAATAAGAAAATAATATATATATATATATATATATATATATATATATATATATATATATATATATATATATATATATATATATTATTAGTCTCTCTACTTTCCCTCTTCTATCTTCCCTTTCTACAATCAGAAATGAACTACGGTGAGCTGTTCCCCTTAGCCCTACTTGTAAAAGGGGAACGTAGGCAACCTTTAAAGGTGAAGTCTCAAAAATAATTAAAAATCCAAATCTGGTTTGAGCAAAATTTCAAATAAAGAAAACAATCTGTTTATAACTAAAGAGAAATATCTATTTCCACAAGTCACTACACGTTAATATTTAGTTGATGAGTCTAAGCTCGAAAGAACCTGCGAATAAATAACCTGCTTTGAAATTTAAATAAACTAAAATTAACTAAAATTAACTAAAATCTAAACTATGTGTCTGCAACGACTGTAGTTGGATACTCGGAGCCATCCCTCTTCTTCCTCTTCCTCATCCCTTTTCGGTTTCTTGTCTCTTCGTCCACGTCTATCCTGTCTAGTAGGATCTTCAAATAAAGCCTTCCTAAGTTGAGTCACCCTACTTGGGCCTTCTCTCTCTCTTTTCCTCTCAGTAGGTGCTAGTTGAGCCAACTCGGTCTCCAACTCCCGTTGTACATTCTCGTCCTCCCTTAAGCGTCTGCTCGAGACATAAGGGACCACCACCCCACGTCTCAATATTCTCAGAGTCCGTCCCATATTCCCCAAAGTCGTCTGGTACCAGTCCAAGTATTCTCGAGACAGAAGTATGTCACATGGTCGCTGTATACAGAGAGTGCTGGGCATGAGATCGACCAACATCGCTCCAAGAGCACTGCAACCCCCTTATTCATGGGAAGTATTTTATCAGTGACCTTGCTACAAGTCTCGTCCTATAAAGGGGGTATAATCTAAGGCATCCCGTACTGATGGCACACCCGCACTGCATAATAGTAAGTGGTTTCATCAAAAGCAGGGACACGAATCATGCAGAGACCACTCTAAACCCACCGTGCTCTGATCACCCCCAAGTGAGGCACCATCCACTGGATCTGAGTGGTACTCATCTGTGCCATATATGTCACCCATGCAGAACGAGCCATCCCTGCAAATCGCTGCCTTATGCGCCTACTCTGGCAAACCCAAGGGGATACTGGCCCGACAGGGTCCTCCAAGACTCGAAGTCTTTCCTGCAGCCACAAGGTTAACAGTCTGGTACTTCCCCTGGTCATATTTCGAGCCCCTGAAGCCAATTCTCCAATACCATGCAAGGTCTCCCCAAGCAAGCAAGGGACGATACTGCGATTGGCTCGAGCCTGATCCACCATATCAAGACAACCCATGGTAGCTACTCCTACGTAAGGTGGAAATAACACCGAGGCAAACAGACAAAGTGCCAGACAATACAAAGCCGTGTCAGACTCTACCGTGCTATTAATAAACCTGATGGGAAGCCCACAGAGGTTAACATCACCATCCAACAGCAAACCCCTAGCATCTTCGACAGAAATCCACAGCAGTTGGGAAATCCGAAGTTCGGAAGGCACTTGAGACTGTGGCATAGCTACCCTATCTGTCACTGTCGCACCACAAAGAGCTGCAAAATCTTCGTACGTAGGGGTGATTTCATTGTAAGAAAAGTGGAAGACATGATTCTCGTTGTCCCAGAATTTAGCAGCAGCACGAATCAGGTTCTCATCGGATTTAACCCTATACAAGGACCAAAGGCACCTAATTCCGAATCTCCTATCAAATTTTGCACGAGTTGTCATCGAAAGCTTCCCAACCTAGTGCTTCAAAATCTTGATGAAATAGTTCTGTCTCTCCTCAGAAATCCTAGGGTGTCTGTCCATCAGAAAAGCATGGAAGGATCAAAATCTAGAGCAAAAAGAAGAAAAACTGATGTCTGCCTCGTCTGTTTGCGCAGGCTGTTAATATATAGGGTAGGGAGTTCAAGTCCTGATCGTATAAGGAAAAAATATGACGAAAATCGTGTCAGATTAAGGACCAGCCGCGCGACCAGTTTCTCCTACGATAATTGGCCAGGCGGCCACATGAGCCAGTTCAGACAGATTGCCAGTCCGTCCCCAACAAACTCCAGAATTGACCCTTTTCAGACATATTTAAGGTCCCAAGGCACAAAAGAGGTCCGATAAAGAAGGTGGAAATGCCCGACGATGTGCAATCCTTATTTTACCCCTAAGGCTCATGCATTGTACTAAAAAGTAAAAGCATATAAATAAAATACTAATTAATTACATACCAAAATCAAATAAAAGTATTGTGCATAAATATGTATCTGAAAATGCAGGAAATAAAGGGACTACATCTAGTCCGAGTCGGATCCCTCAACATCAACATCCTCTTCCTCATCATCACTCCCATCATCATCACCACGGCCCCGCTGCTGCACATAATAGGACCCACCGGCTCCTGAGCCCCTACCTCTAGGAGATCTCCGATGAACACGAGATGGGCGAGCAGCGTCCACAGGCGACCTCTCCCTCCGGTGCGGTAACACCACGTCCTCCTGACGATAAGTACAAGCAGCGGCCAAGCTCCGGAATAGCCTCTCAAAGATATTGCCCCGACAAACAGAGCGGATATAAGCCTCCTGAGTCACCTGGGACAAATAAAGCACAGTTCAGATATGGGACTAAAGTGTGTGTGTGCAAGACAGAAATGAAAGACAAAGGGTATCATACCGTAGCTCCAATAGGAGGAAGATGGGCCCCGGTGACCTCATCAGCCTCGGTAGGAGTCAGGTCAAAATCCACCTCAGCACCTCCCCGCTGCATCCGAATACTGTCCGGGAATCGCGGCATGTCCATACCATATCTAGCTCCTCTACTCGAGCCAACCGGATAGGCACCAGCCTGCCTCCTCGTCAGGACCTGTAGACTCAGCAACACATGCTCCACAAACCACTCATAATCAGCCCCACTCTGGTACAAATGGGCCGGAGTCCTGACCCGATAGTCACCGCTCGCCCTCAGCCTAGCCGGATACAACATGTTCCTCGGCGGCTCAAGCGAGGCCCATATCGCAGGATGTCTGTTATGCTGTCTGCAGACTCTCTCGCCAAGATATATGGCATCCCCAGTCAACCCCGTCAAGAAGCAGCGGGAAGCAGTGAAATCCTAGGCCTGACCAATCCCTGCCAGCACCTGATCCGACCAAGGAAAGAACTGGAAGTCCTCATGCAAAGGACCACTCAACCTCGCAGTAAAAATCCCTAGATTGGGAGTCTTCCTGACCTTGCCGCGGCTTCCAACCGGTTGCTCTTTGCCCAGAATCTCATAACCAGGACTTCCTTCACCCCCTGCACAGCAAAAGGAGCAATATAGAACAGCTCGTAGACCCACACCTATGGAAAGGATTGAGTCAGAGACATACCTCAAAGGAAAACTAAAAACAATCAAAAGACGAGGTGCTAGACCTCGAGCAAACATCCAAAGCCTTGTACATCTCCGCCAGCCCGTCTCTGCCCCACGAGACCTGACTCGCCTGCTCCAAATCAGCCAGAGCACCCAACAGAGAAAACCGACAAAAGGTCCCTGCTCTCGGGAACAGAGTCTGCGACAAACAGTACCAAAAGATGGCCCGCACCAAGCAATCAGTATCATGAACACCCTCAAGAAAACCCTGGATAGTCTCCTCCACCAAGGTCCTCAAACAACCCACCTCAAAGCCGTTTCCCTTGACACCTTTGCCCAACGGCATCCCAATCAACTCCACCTGACGGTGCGGGTCTGCAGCCAAGGACTCATCAAAAGGAAGCTCCACGTTCGTAAACATGAGCCCCGTGATAGCAGTAAAGTCGGTCAGAGTAACAGTCACCTTTCCCCAACTAAAATGGAATGTATGGGTGGTTTCCCACCAATACTCCCTCATCGCCTCAACCAGACCCATCACCTTCTAGGTCCCCTCTACAGCCCGTACAGCATCAAAAAATGGACCAAAGCCCAGAGCCCGGATAATGTCCAAAATGGCTTAATAATGTCCAAAATGGCTTAGGAAGGCTTCAAAATTTCTAAAAATTTAATAACCAAATCAACCTATAATTAAAAGGTCGGGAACGTCCTTAAACCATGAAGATTATAGTGGAAGACTGGGAATGTCCTTAAACCCTTCCTATTTGAGAAAGTTATTTGGCGTAACACCGTGCGAACTCTAAACAATCGGCGTTACCTAATTCTGCGATGCTGAGGAACTGCACTTCTCAAAGTACTGTGGATTACCAAGAAATTATGCGATTATGTACGCTCTATAGAAAGTTAAATTCATCCCTCCTTTTGTTCTTGATTCTATAAACTTCTTGTCGAACTGTGCGTATGACCTCTCCTCTTTCCCCAAGTAAAGTCCATCTGCAATGACCTTATCTGTTCTATGATGATTCATTTCTGTAAAGTCTATCTGCAATGACTTTATTGCTCAACGATGTTTTGTTTCTTTTTCTTTTCTCCCCAGTAGGGTTCGCGTGACTTTATTGCTTGACGGATATTTGTCTATCCCCCGCAAAAGGCGATGTCTCGTTTCTTTTTTTCCCCGCAGGTATCGAACTATGATCGGCTTGATTCCATTTGGATAAGTAGGCAGCCTGATAAAGGTTCAGCCACTCGACCAACTTGGTCACCTTCTTTCTCACACCTCTCTTGATTTGGAACTCATGTTTCAGATCGGTTCCTTTTCTTAATCGACGACCTTCCACGCCTTGCAAGAAATGTCGTCGAGGGGCTACTGTTAGTACCCAATCTGAAAATGAGTTATTAGGCATTCTAGAACTCACAGGGACCTCCCATGTATTTACGAACTGCGCAGGACTTATCCAGGATTTCCTGAAAAGCCTAGATAAGAAGATGTTGATGACCTGATCGGATGAGGCTGCAAAGATAGACGTTATCTCATCATCCTCTAGGGTCCAGATTGATCAAAGCCTCGGTAATTGTGTTAATCTCTTGGACCGGTCGGGCGGCTACATCGCTGGCCAGGCGGCCACTTCCTCCGGGTCAAGATTTCCTATAAATAGGTGACCTCAGCTTATTATTTGAACACATAATTCTCTCCCCCGAGTTCTACAGCCTAAACTGACGGCAGAACTCTCCCTTTAAGCCTTTCTAGCAATCCCAAAGGTCCGGAGAATCCGCGCGAGAGATTCGACTTTGTTCTTGTCAAGATTGGTGAGAATTTGTCATGTTTTCTTAGTTTAGATCTGATTTATGCTAGTTTCATTATGTTTATACACCTATATTCATGTGACTCATAATGTGTTCTTCATGTTCTTACTAGAATTCATAATATGCTCCATATATAGGGTAGCGATCTTCATGCTTATGTGTTATTTCATACATATTTCATGATATTCTTATTATTATGCTAGATCTACGGCTTATCCCATGCATAACATACTAGATCTAATGTTTTAATCCCTACTCATATTGTATAGCCGATGATGATCCACGAGATCTAGGAACTACTTCTAAACCTTAAACTTTAGGTAAATATTCCCATGATCAGTAAATCTCCAATGATGAATATGAGGACTACACATTGATCTTATCAATGGTATAATCATTATTCTAGGATGTGATCATCTTGTATGATTCTTTCTCCTCCCCCTTCATTATGCATGATCCCGCTTCTTCTCTCTATTCCGAATATGTGCGAACTACGCTGACCTGAGCTTCTCATCACGAGAAGAACATAGGCAATCTTCGGATCCGGTCTCAATCACTAACACACTACTAACACATTCATCATGATAGAAAGTCCGACTGCTCGGGCGATAGGAGTGATAACTTGATATTCTTCTCTTGTCGTAACTTGACCCCCGAACCCTCTCTGTTAGCTGTGTCTCAATGTCTTAGCTCAATAAAAACAATGTGGTGACTCTAAATTCTCGATTTTTCATCTCACGTATTCACAATACCCTATCCTCAAAGATTGATCAAGAAAGCGGTCAATGATCACCATGCCGAATTTTTGAAAATTTTGAAGTCTTTAAATGTTAAAATTCCATATTCTGACGATGTGAAATAAATTCCTTCTTATGCAAAACCCTTAAAGGAAATTCTTTTTAAAAAGAGACCGTTAGAAGAATTTGAAAATTTTACCTTAGCAGAGGAAGTAAGTGCGATTTTACAAAAGAAACTTCCCCCAAAACTCAAAGACCCCGACACTTTTTCAATACCTTGTAGCATTGGTAGGTGTAACATGGACAACGCGATGCTTGATCTAGGGGCTAGAGTTAGTATAATGCCTTTCTCCGTAAGTGAGAGACTAGGTGTTGGGGAACTCAAGCCCACTACCATTTCTCTCCAATTAGCGGACCGCTCCATACAATACCCAATTGGTATTTTGGAGAATATGCCTTGTCGAATAGGGAACCTAATCATCCCTGTCGACTTTGTTATCCTCGATATTGTGGAGGATCAACATATTCCAGTCATTTTAGGAAGGCCTTTCCTTGCCACCGCAGGAGCAATAATCGATGTTAAAAGGGTACGCTTACTTTAAATGTGGGAAATGAAAAATTGAATTTAGTAAGCAAAACTCAACTCTTGAAAACTCTTGTCAAAAAGATAAAATCTTTGAAAATCATCATAAGGAAATAAATGTTATACAATCTATAGATTCAAAAAGGGATCATATAGATGAATTTAATACTTATGAAAAACATATCAAAGAAATGATGGAATCAAAGGTCAGTGATAAAAGTATAGATTGGAAAAGGTTGCTACACGACGATGATGAAGGAGATGACATAGGTGGCATTTGTTTTTTTTAAGTGTTAAGTCTGAAATCTGAATGCATATCTGAATTGATAAGAGGCAGCGTCTGAAAGATGATTTCTGAATTATTCAAACTGTTTGATTATTCGTCTGAATACACATCTGAATTTAGGATTACGACATTGAATGAAGTAGAAAAATGACATGAATAGTTTTTTATATGTGTTTTAGTTGGATATCTTTAGAATTATGAGTTTAAGAAAAAATATAAATTGAAAAAAAATCAATTCAGAGGCAAATCAGACTTCATTTTAGGTCGGAACATTAAGAGGCAATTCAGATGCTTTTAGATCTGAATCTGAAAAAAAACAAACAGACTTCATGCCTTAAGGTCTGACTCTCTCAGACATTCACACCAATAAGTGGCTCTGAATGGAAAAACAAACAAGGCCATAATTGAAAAGTCGAAGGAAGTAGCACCAAAATAAAAGAAAACAACGGGATTGCGAGCATGCAAGGACTATCAAGAGTTAATCTCGTAAAAAATAAATAATGGATGGTGCATGTGCATCGATCATAGTACCTCAATCACTCCAACAATCATGCAGTGGCGAGTTGTTAAACACAATAGACCATCACAATATCATGCCATGCCAATTCCAGTTAAAAGAAAGGTGTCGAGCTAATGACCTTAAACAAGCATCATCGGGATGGTAACCGATTGATTATTTTATTTTATTTTCATTTATTTAGTTTTATTTTTATTTTATTTTTATTCTTCTGATATTTGTTTTGTAGGTAAAAAAAAGGGTTAGAACAAGATCCGGCCGGACCTGGTATAACACCCGGCCGGACCATGAGAGAAATAAAAATGACGTAAAGCAGCATCGAGAAGTGCGTCCGGGTCAACAAATCTACCTGAACGCATCATCTAAGTGGTCCGCCCGGGGTATCTAGGAGATCCGACCGGACCCTTTGCACTGAACAATACATACTTAGCCAAAAGACGGGTCTGTTGAAATTTATTTTAAACTCTTCTTCTTCTTCACTCTCTCTCTCTAAAACCCTCACAACTCTACCCGCCTCTCTCACCAAAATCTCACAAATTCAGCCATAAAACCCTCAATTCTCACAAAATCATTCCTTCTCATACCTCCACTACATTCCAAACATCCAACCCATCCCAAATTCACCAAAAATCAGTTCAATTTCAATAAATTCTGAAACCCTAGAATTTGCCCCAATTTCAAATTCTCAGTTTTGGGTCAAATTGAGCTTCAAGATTTGGTTTTTGGAAATATTCAAGACTACCGGAAGTGAAAGAACATGAATTTCAATATGAAATTCATTGGACTAACTCGGATTCAAGAGTATTTGGACGAGATTTCATCATCAAATTCCGGGTAACAAAGTTCTTGTTTTCTCTCTCTAGATTCTTTTGGGTTTAAACTTTGTTTGTTAAGATTCTTGTTCTGGTTATTATTGTTGGGATTTATCTTTGTTAAGTATTGAAATTATGGATGGTAGAAGGAGTATCATAAAGGGAAAAAGCACACACATAGTTTCTAACACCCCCCCCTAAGAAAAATCATCATGAAAAGGCTTCTAGTTCCTGTTTGAGTGTTCAATTAGACAATTTGGGAATCATTTTTGAAAAAAAATCTGAGGAAGACAAGTTTGCTTGGATAAGTTTGAAAAATATTAAGCCCACTCAATTTTTGGATTACGAAGCTATGGTAGCCTTAGGAATTCAGGGAAACATTTGGAGTCTACACCAAGGATTAAGCGCAGAAAATTTCACCCGTCTTGAGGCATACACATATAAGAGACTAACTCTAGAGTTCCTAAGCATGGCGTGTAAGCGTAAAAAGAGGATGCTTGATAGAGATACCGAGGAGGAATTTGAGGATTTAGAATTACGTTTTCATCTCCTAAACGCAACCTATTCCCTAGACCTCGAGGAGTTTAATAGTATCTTGCAATGGCCCAACCCGAGCAATTTCACAAATGAATTTCCCCTCCATTTTAATTCTGACTTGTTTTGGGAACAAATATCAGGGGAACCATGATTTGTAACCAAAAGAGCAAAAGCATCCCAAATAATCCATCCCGTCCTCCGCTACATTCACCTAATGTACGCTTGCACCATTTTTGCTAAAGAAGATGTTGGGTTAATACCTTTGAATTTGGGACGCCAAGTTAATGGATTAAACAACAGAGAAGATTTCGTAATTCCTTGGCAGAGCAGGCATGAAAGGTTCGGGCGGACCTATTCATAAGACTTGGGTGGACCTAAGGGATCCGGGCGCACCAGACTCTATACCCGGGCAGTACAAAGCACGTCGGAAATAATGCATGATGGAGAGGAGTAGATCCGGGCGGACCTTGGAAGGCACCCAGCCGGACCAAGGCCAAGGGTCCGACTGGACCAAGGTCAGTACCTGCCCGAACTAAGACCCCAGAAACCTATTTCGTTCAGTATTCAGCAATGACGTAAAAGGGAAGGTTTTCAAGTCAGTTTCGTACTAGAATTCCAAGTTCCTATCAGATTTTTAGATAGACTTCACTGGTATAAATAGAGTCCATTAGTTTAGATCAAAGTAAGTTGTTTTGTCTCAGATAAATCATTAGAGTGCTCAGAATAGGTCTGTAATTCTTCAGTTACACAGTTAGGAAGTATTGTGATCAATAATTCGTGTAGCAGTAATAGTGAGATCTTGTAATCGTTTCTCCAGATTGATAATAATATTCTCTCCCCTCCCCGTGGATGTAGCCAAGTTGGTGAACTACGTATATCGGTGTTCTTGTGATTGCTCGCTTTTCTTATCAAGTCTTGTTATTGCTCTAACAAGTTGTATCAGAGCTTTGGTTTTATCAGAGCTTTGGTTCATGGTTGGAGGTTCAGGGATTCCGTTGCAGAGAACAAGAAGATGGGTCAAGGAGCAGATTCGATCGACAAGTTTAATGGGAAGAATAGTTTTTCTCTCTGGCAGATTAAAATGAAGGCTTTGTTGATTGACAAAGATTTATGGGAACCGTTGGAGATTGCAATCAGGGATCGCAAGGATCCCAAGGGTAAGGCAACAACCACATAAGATACCGCAGAACAGTCAGAGAAGGACAAGTAAGCAACAACAAAGGAGGCGGCAGCATTGAAGAAGTTGGATCAGAAGGCTCACGCCAAGATTGTCAGACAGTTGGATGATGAGATCCTAACCAATGTTGCAGGAACGGACTCCGGAAGTGATATTTGGTTAATGTTGGAAGATATGTACATGACACATTCATTGACCAATAAACTATACCTAAAGAAGAAGATGTATGATTGTCGGATGACTGAAGGTACGCCCATAAATGATCATCTTGATAGATTTACTTCTGCATTACTTGAACTGCGTAATATAGGAGTAGTTGTGGAAGACAAGGATGCAGCCTTGTAGCTTTTAGTATCTTTACCTATGTCTTATGAACATTATGTCGATTCGTGCATAAATCGTAAATATGGTATCTCTCTAGAGGAAGTGAAAACTTCTCTCAAGACGAGAGAGTTACGCCGAAAGGCGAGTGGGAATGAGGCAGGTACCCAGTCATCAGGTTTGGTTGCTAGTAGTAGCAACAGCAGGGGTTCTAGTGGGAGGAAGAACAATAAAGGTAATTCTTCACACAAGAAGGGTCCAAAGCCTGGGGATATATGTAATTTATGCAAAGAGAAGGGGCATTGGAAGTTCGATTGTCCCAGAAAGAAGTAAGGCAAGGCACCTGTCAGAGCAGAGGCTATGATGGCCAAAGACAACAGTTCAGATAAGGATTATGCTCTAGCTACATCAGAATCAGCACGTGCATCTGCGCATGGATTCTTGATTCAGGAGCATCGTACCATATCAGTCCTAGGAGAGAATGGTTTACTGATTACAGGCAGGTGGATGGCGGTGAAATAAGCATGGACAACAGTGCAGTCTGCAAGGTAGTTGGTATCGGTTCGATCAAGGTCAGGACTCATGATGGTAAGTTTGTCACATTGAACGAGGTTCGACACGTTCCACTTATGACAAAGAATTTGATTTCTCTTAGTCAGCTCGACAACAAAGGGTTCAGTTTCAAAGGTAAAGGTGGAGCAGTCAGTGTCTGTAACGGTTCAGAGGTGGTACTGAAAGGCCTTAAGCGGGGCTCCTTGTATTTCCTCCAAGGAAGAACGCTTACAGGGTCGACTATGGTTGCATCATCAGAGGTGAATGAGGGAGATATGTCCAAGCTGTGGCACATCAGGCTCGGGCACATGAGCACTCGAGGGATGCATGAGTTGACCAAACAGGATCTTCTATGTGGCCATAAGGTCAAGGACCTTAAATTTTGTGAGCATTGTGTACTAGGGAAGATGAAGCGTAATAGTTTCCCAAGGGTATACATAACACAAAAAGTGTTCTGGATTATCTTTACTCAGATTGTTGGGGACCTTCACGTCAGGAATCTCTAAGGGGGCACATGTATTTCTTGTCTATTGTTGATGACTATTCAAGGAGGACTTGGGTGATTATCATGAAGCACAAGAATGAGGCTCTGAGAAATTTCAAGGACTGGAAGACAGTAGTGGAGAACCAGACAGAGAAGAAGATCAAGAAGCTCCGGACAGATAATGGTTTGGAGTTCTACAGTACTGAGTTCGATTCGTTTTGCAGAGAGGTGGGGATTTCTAGGCATCACACCATCAGAGGCACGCCACATCAGAATGGTGTAGTAGAACGAATGAATCAGACATTGCTTGAGAGAGCTAGGTGCATGCTCTCTAATGCAGGGTTGTCTAAACGTTTCTAGGCAGAGGCGGTTAGTACAGCATATTACTTGATTAATCGTGGACCTCATGCCGGTATTGGTCTCAAAGTTCCCCATGAGGTATGGACCGGTAAACCTGTTGATTATTATATTCTAAGGGCTTTTGGGTGTACTGCTTATTATCATATGGATGATGGGAAGTTAGAACATAGAGCTAGAAAGGGAGTATTCATGGGGTATGGAGATGGTGTCAAAGGATACCCGCATCTGGTCTCCATAAAAAAATAGGGTGATTATCAGTAGGAACGTCGTCTTTGATGAGAATTCTGTTATTAACCCTATTATGAGATCTACGATTGTTTCAAGTGTTGGTAGTATTGATAAACAGGTGGAGCAACAAGATACTGAAGAGTTAGTTGTACCACAGACAGATGTTGATCAGGATCCACCAACAGAGACAGAGACTGAAGCACCAGAAAGTTCAAGTTTAGTTCCCGAAGAACATGGGTTAGCACAAGGAAGGTATAGAAGAGCTAATTTCGGGAAGCCTCCTGAAAGGTATGGATTTGAAGACATGGTGTCTTATGCGCTACAGGTTGCTGAGGAAGTAGAGCCCGATCTTACGGAACCTTCTACTTTCAAGGAAGCAGCTACATGTTCAGAGTCAACTCAATGGTATGCAGCTATGGGTGATGAAATGGAGTCTCTTCACAAGAATAAGACTTGGGTATTGACTACAAGACCAGAAGGCAGAAAGATTATGACTTGCAAGTGGATCTTCAAGAAGAAGGAAGAAATGTCACCGGCAGAGGGGGGTCAAGTATAAATCTTGCGTTGTTGCAAGGGGTTTCACACAGAGAGAAGGGGTGGACTATAATGAGGTTTTCTCACCAGTGGTCAGACACACTTCGATCAGAGTGTTGCTAGCGATAGTGGCACAAAGGGATTTGGAGCTTGACCAACTGGACGTCAAGACAGCTTTCTTGCATGGAGAGTTGGAAGAGGAGATAAACATGACACAGCCGGAAGGATATCAAGTTCCTGGAAAAGAAGATCAAATTTGTAGGTTGAAGAAGTCCTTGTATGGACTTAAGCAGTCGCCGAGGCAGTGGTACAAGAAGTTTGACAGCTATATGACAGAGATCGGATACACGAGGAGCCCATATGATTGTTGTGTGTATCATAGCAAGTTGATATATGGGTCGTACATCTATTTAGTGCTTTATGTTGATGATATGTTGATAGCAGCAGTCAAGAAGTCAGAGATTCAGAAACTGAAAGGTTTATTGGCTGCAGAGTTTGAGATGAATGATTTGGGTAACGCAAAGAAAATTCTGGGTATAGAGATCTATAGAGACAGAGCCAAACGAAAACTGTTCTTATTCCAGAAAAGTTACATCAAGAAAGTTTTAAAAAGGTTTGGTATGTCGATAGCTAAAGCTATAGATATTCCGAGTGCAGCGAATACACAGTTGTTAGTTGCGTTTGGGCCCAAATCGGTTGAGGAGAAAGAGTATATGGCTCGATTACCCTATGCTAGTTCAGTTGGTAGTTTGATGTATGCTATGGTGTGCACTAGGCCAGATCTTGCACATGCAGTTAGTGTTGTTAGTTGTTTCATGGGTAATTCGGGTAAGGAACACTGGCAGGCTGTGAAGCGGATCTTTAGGTACCTTCGTGGTACCAGTGACGTCAGTCTTATCTATGGAAGTGGAACAGAATGTGAAGTAGAAGGGTTCTCAGATTTGGACTATTCGGGTGATGTTGACACAAGAAGATCTATGACCGGATATGTATTCACGCTTGGTGGGTCAGTTGTCAGTTGGAAGGCTACTTTGCAGGCTACAGTGACGTTGTCTACAACAGAAGCAGAATACATGGCATTGACAAAGTCCGCTAAGGAAGGAATATGGTTGAAGGGATTGATCAGCGATCTTGGGATACATCAGGATCAGGCTATTATTTATTGCGATAGTTTGAGCGCAATTTTTTTGGACAATGATCAAGTTCATCATGAGAGGACCAAGCACATTGATGTCAGATATCACTTCCTAAGGGATGAGAAACGGGTAAAGGTGAAGAAGGTAGGGACGGCGAACAACCCTGCATATATATTCACGAAACCCGTGACAGGAAGCAAGTTCCAACATTGTTTGGACTTGCTGAATGTTTGCAGCTATTAGATAGCAGAAGAGGCGGGGGGGGGGGGAGAAAAGGTTTGTTTTCATGGAGATTCAAAGTCAAGGTGGAGATTGTTGGGTTAATGCCTTTGAATTTGGGACGCCAAGTTAATGGATAAAACAACAGAGAAGATTTCGCAATTCCTTGGCAGAGCAGGTGTGAAAGGTCCGGGCTGACCTATTCATAAGACCCGGGCGGACCTAAGGGGTCCGGGCGCACCAGACTCTATACCCGGGCAGTATAAAGCACGTCGGAAATAATGCATGATAGAGAGGAGTAGATCCGGGCGGACCTTAGAAGGCACCTGGCCGGACCAAGGCTAAGGGTCCGACCAGACCAAGGTCAGTACCCACTCAGACCAAGACCCCAGAAACCTATTTCGTGCAGTATTCAGCAATGACGTAAAAGGGAAGGGTTTCAAGTCAGTTTCGTACTAGAATTCCAAGTTCCTATCAGATTTTGAGATAGACTTCACTGGTATAAATAGAGGCCATTAGTTTAGATCAAAGTAAGTTGTTTTGTCTCAGATAAATCATTAGAGTGCTCAGAATAGGTCTATAATTCTTCAGTTATACAGTTAGGAATTATTGTGATCAATAATTCGTGTAGCAGTGTAGATACCCCGGGAAACCACAACTTGGCTAGAGCGGTGAATTATCCTAGGATGACTAACTTGTTTTAGATTGTTTAGAGTCCCCACCTATGTTTTGAGGAACATAAGAAAAACCTATTGATAATAGCCTAAGTTTGATTACGAAAACAGAGATTCCTTGTTTTGAGGTTCGGGGGTTAGATTACGAGATGGGAAGTACCGAAACACCCATCTCGCCCAACTAAAGTTGGTCTTGCTTGATCAAAATCTACATGGATGATAAACGTTCTTCTTCTTCTTCTTTAAATCATAAAAAGGGGTTTAAAATAGAGTTTGGAATGTAGGAGATAACTCTTTAACCGACCTCAATGAGATGAGGTGATCATTAGAGTCATGTCCCAAAATGATTTGGGTGATTGTACTTTGATAATACAAAAAGAAAGAGAAAAGAGATGAAGTTGAGAAGGGGAAAGAAATAGCTTTACCTAGACTTCAAAAGACTTCAAACACTTCTTGTTGAATTACTTGGAGAAGTCCTTTGGAAAATGCTTTGAAAGTAGGAAATTTGGTAAAGTCAAGGTCTTTCGGTCCTTTTTGGTCAAAGTTTTTGTGTAAATTTTTGTCTCAAGTTTTTTGTCCCTTGAAAATGGAGGTAAAGGGAGGTTTTTATAGGTGAAAGAGAGGTGTTTTTGGTGCCAAAACTCAGTCACCAAGAAATCCTTCCCGGGCAAAATCTTGTAAATTGAGCAAGGGAGAGAATCCTGGCCAGAAATCTGTAACTGACGCCCAGAGGCGCGCGCTTCCTACTTTGGGGGCGGGAGGCGCGCGCGTCTGGCTCCTCCTGTCGGAGGCGCGCGACTCAGATAAGGCAATTTTGACAGAATGGACTAGAAAGTCAGCCCTGTCATTCAGTTTAGCCCCTGGACTTAACGAAGTCAGTCAGGAACTTAACGGAAGTGACATAAACTAATGAGAAACACTTAAAATGGGGAGAAACACAAGATCAAATGTGAAATCGGGGTGAGCGGTCCAAGGCGGGGTGTCTACAGAGCCCCTCGGCGATGTGGATTGCAAAGCAAAGCGCGTCGACGAAAGTTAAAAACACCCGCCGAGGACATCATCAAGAAAAAAGCAAAGACTCGATGAAAGCAGGAATTTGAAATTGCGAGAGATAGTGGTGCGCTCCCTGTGTCAGCGGCTTTTGTTGATAGAGGGGGTGTCATGATTCGTTAGGTGAACCTGCCGGCTGAATATGTTGAATGAGGCCGTTAGTGAACCTTTTGAACGAGGCCGTTAGTGAACCTTTTGGAGAGGCCGTTGGTGAACCTTTGAGGACGAATCCGTTAGTGAAATTCGTTGATGAGGTCGTTGGTGAACCTTTGGAGAGGCCGTTGGTGAACCTTTGAAGAGGCCGTTAGTGAACCTTTGAAGAGGCCGTTGGTGAACCTTTGAGGACGAATCCGTTGATGAGGCCGTTAGTGAACCCTTGAATGAGGCCGTTGGTGAACCTTTAGAGGGGCCGTTGGTGAACCTTTGGAGAGGCCATTGGTGAACCTTTGGAGAGGCCGTTGGTAAACCTTTAGAGAGGCTGTTGGTGAACCTTTGGAGAGGCCGTTGGTGAACCTTTGAAGAGGCTGTTAGTGAACCCTTGTAGAGGCCGTTGGTGAACCTTTGAAGAGGCCGTTGGTGAACCTTTGAAGAGGCCGTTAGTGAACCTTTGAGGACGAATCCGTTAGTGAAATTCGTTGATGAGGCCATTAGTGAACCCTTGTAGAGGCCGTTGGTGAACCTTTGAAGAGGCCGTTAGTGAACCTTTGAGGAGGCCGTTAGTGAACCTTTGAGGACGAATCCGTTAGTGAAATTCGTTGATGAGGCCATTAGTGAACCCTTGTAGAGGCCGTTGCTGAACCTTTGAGGAGGCCGTTAGTGAACCTTTGAGGACGAATCTGTTAGTGAAATTCATTGATGAGGCCGTTAGTGAACCTTTGAGGACGAATCCGTTAGTGAAATCCGTTGATGAGGCCGTTGGTGAACCCTTGAAGAGGCCGTTAGTGAACCTTTGAGGACGAATCCGTTAGTGAAATTCGTTGATGAAATATTGCTTTGAAGTCGCGTGCCACTTGGAGTCACACTTGACTTTTTAAATTGTGGGGTGCGGGCACACTTGACCGTGACCAGAAAAATGTTCCTGCTGGGGATGAAATGTTGAGATTGACTCTTGAGGGGGGTATGGTACCCGTGACAGAACTTAGGGAGTTTGGAATCTGGAGAAGGACAGCCTACTTTTGAGTGGGAGTTTCTATCCTACTTTTAATCTTTGACATGCCTTAAGGGCGGACCAGAAGAAGGTGTGCCCAAGTGGGTGTCCGAGGACAGGGGCTGTGTCTTAATTTAGGCTGGAGATCTCTGACAAGGCCTTTTCTGAAGTGATCTAGACTTGGGAGGCGTGCGCTTTCCTCTGTAGGCTTGGGACGCGCGCGCATTTCAGACCGCTGGCGGGTGGCGCCCGCGTCTGGGAGGCGGAATTCCGGGCTTGACATTTGCTGGCCAAAAGAACCCCCAACAGCTATAATATCATCTTCTGTTCGACCACTTGATTCTCACAGCTCTTTTCTACCATTTTTGAACATCATATTATTGCTTAACTTTGCTTGTGATCAACATTTTCCATGGCTTCCAATTCTTTTGCCCTTGATGCCAAGGTTGTTAGTGGGTATGAAAAGGACTTGGGCACTTTTGTGTATTCTTTCAAGACCCATCCCAAGAAGGCCTTCATTAAAGACTTCGGGTTCCATATTCTTTTCACTTTGCGGACGTTGAAGCCGGATTGGGATTTGTTGAGAGCTGCCGCGGCTTTCTGGGATTACGATAGCCATACCTTCAACTTTTCAGCTAATGAAATGGTGCCGACTGTTGATGATTTCGGGGCCATCCTTGGCATGCCTTTGGCCGGTCGGATTGCCGTCCCTAAATATCACCGTGGTAACATTGACTCTTGGGTTGAGTCACTGAATCTCCCTGTTGAGGACGTGAGGAAGATGTTGCACGGTACTGTGATTGACATAACTGAGTTGCCGATGTTCTTCAGTTTACACTCGGAGGATCCGGTGGTTCAATCTTTCAAAAGGAATGCCATGGCCGCTTGTCTCTTTAGTGAAGTACTGTTTGAAACACCCTTCGGGACTGCGGATGTGCAGTTGGCTGAGATTATTTTACAAGCCAAGGAGCAACAATTTAGTATAATCCCTCTTATTGTGGGGGAGACGTTGCACGGCCTTGATGAGTTACATAGGACGGACAAGATGTGTCGGGGAAGCCCTTTGCTCTTGACCATATGGCTCCGAGAACACTTCAAGATTTATTCCCCGGATGGTGATTTGTCTCCTTTTGCTGTTCATAGGAGGAAGTTATTGATCCGGGATTTATCTGAAGATGGTTGGAAGAAATTCTTTGCCTCTCGGGTAACCGTCGATATTGAGTGGTGCCCTCCTTCTTGGGGTCTTCGTCCTTTTGTGGAATGGACTCTTGGTTTTTAGCACGTGGTTGTACTCGGCTTGAGAGATTCGTCATTTTACCATCCAGAGCGGGTTCTGCGGCAGTTTGGTCGCCAACAGATAATTCCTTTTCCGAGGGACGGAAGGCTTCGTCCAGTTGCTTACATGGGTCCGGACTTCTCGAGTGAGCTTCAGTCGGCTTGGGGAGATGATCGCAACCGTTGGGATTTTGCTCCTCTGCATCGGGGGAGTGTTTTCCTTCCCGAGATCTACTTGGATTATTTGTTTGGCACCCTTTACCGTGGCATCACTTGGGTCGATGTGCTTCGTGCCGAGTTTTTGGGAAAGGGTTTTGAGCCTAGCAGCGCTTTGAGATATAGGGAGGCTGCTGTTGATTCGAGTAACATTCTTGCTGACTCTTTTGGTACTCCTTTGGATGACTTTTATGCCAAGAGACGTGCCGCAACACAGAAGGTTTCGGTGCGTATTAGTGCTCCTCCGTTATCCAAGAAGAAAAGGATTGAGAGATGATCGGGTGGTCCTTTGAAGGCTAAGAGAAAATTGGATTTTTCTTAGTACCCTAAGAGATTGCAATTAAATTAGACCACTTTGTTTTAGGATTTAATATTTTGACGTCTTTTGTTGCTCAATAAATCCATTGTAATGGCTTGAATAATTCATTGAATGAATAAAAATTGCATCTTGTTATTTGAAGTGAATTGGGTATTTTTGATATGTTTTAGACCGCACCCGAAGGTTGCCTACGTTCCTCCAGTTGGGAGGCTCAGGTCTCCGCAGTTCAAACAAACAAAGACCGTTTTTTTTTTTTTTTTTTTTTTTGGTGTGCTCCCTGTTTTTTGCCTAGACCGCCCTTTCGGGTTTTCAATCGAGCGATTTTTTTTTTTTATGGTCTTTGTTTATTAAGCATAGAACCTCTTGAGCTTGTCGAGGTTGACCTCCTTTGGCAGCTGGTCACCATCTAAATCCACGAGTCGGACTGCACCGTCGCTTAGTATCTTCTTGACCACGTACGGACCGATCCATCGGGGTCCCTATTTCCCCAGGGGATTCATGGCGTTAGGAGGATGTTGTCTTAAGACCAAATCTCCCACATTGATGTTTCGAGGCTTTACCTTTTTGTTGAAAGCTCTTGCCATCCTTTGCTGATACGCCCTTGTGCGTTCGAGTGCTCTTAGCCTTTTCTCGTCGAGTAAGGCTAGCTGTTCATATCGACTTTGCATCCAGTCGACCTCGTTGACTTGATTCTCGAGGAGGACCCATAGAGATGGGACTTCAAGTTCGATTGGGAGTACGGCTTCAGAACCATAGACTAACGCATAAGGAGTTTCTCCTGTTGCTGACCGTATTGATGTGCGGTAGCCCCACAATGCCAATGGTAGCTTCTCGGGCCAATCCCTTCCTGTTGAGGCCATTTTCTTGACGATGGTCTTATTTGCTGCTTCAACCGCGTTGTTTACTTGGGGACGGTAAGGAGATGACTTGTGTTTGGTGATCTTGTATTCTACCAAAAGTGCATCCATTTCCTTCTCAAAGTGAGAGCCGTTGTCGGAAATGATTTCATGAGGCACACCGTATCACATGATATTAATCTTTACAAATTCATCCACTTTCTTGGCGTTGAGGGTCTGATAGGCTTGTACTTTGACCCACTTTGTGAAGTAATCGACGGCTACTAGGACGAATGACTGCCCATTGCTCCCAGCACGATGGACTTTACCGATGATGTCTATCCCCCAACAAGAGAAAGGCCAAGGTGTGACCATGTTGTAAAGTTACGAGGGTGGAGCGTGTTGCAGATTAGCATGGAATTGGCACTTGGCACACCTTTTGACTTTCTCGATACAGTCTCGTTCCATAGTGCTCCAATAGTAACCAATGCGGAGTATCTTTTTGACTAGCATAAACCCATTCATGTGGGGTCCACACTCTCCTTCGTGCACTTCACACATTATCTCTTGAGCTTCGGCCTCATTGGCGCATAAGAGATTGATCCCGTCGTGGTGCCTTTTGTAGACTCGGTCTCCAATCAGTACGTACCGAGAGGCTAGCCTTTGCAGAGCCGCTTGAGACTTCTTATTGCTATTCTCGGGCAATTTTGAAAGACTTCACCATTTTCCCTTTGGGCATTTCGACTAATGAAGCTATAGTGGCCAGTGCATCAGCGAAGCGATTTTTATCCCTTGGCAGGTAGTTGAAAGTGATCTCTTGGAATTGTTCAACCAATTCTTCAAGGTGCTGACTATACTGTTGGAGGGTCGGGTCTTGGATTCGCCATTTACCTGATTGCTGATTGATAAGGAGCAAAGAGTCGCCGAATACTTCTTGTTCCGTGACGTTTCTTTCGAGAGTTGCTTCGAGCCCTGCTATGTATTCTTCATACTCAGCAATGTTGTTGGTAGCTTCGAATTCCAGACGGATGGCAATGGGAGTGTAGATGTCTTTTGGATCGACAAGCAATACTCCTATGCCAAAACCGTGTTTATTGGCGGCGCCATCGAAAAAAAGTTGCCACTTATTTTCCTCGGTTGCAGTACAAATTAAATGCTCGTCGGGGAACTGTACGTCTTCCCCCTTCACTTCGTCACACGGGAATTCGGCAAGCTGGTCACTAAACACTTTCCCCCTTACGGATTTTAGTGTGACGTAAGTGATATCATAGCCGGCGAGCATGAAGTACCATTTGGCTATTCTTGTTGACATGAAAGGCTTCTCGAAGATGTAGCGGAGCGGGTCCACCTTTGATACTAGCTTGATCGAAAAAGCTTCCATATAGTGTTTGAGCTTTTGAGTGACCCAAACCAATGCTGCACATGACTTCTCTAAGACAGAGTAGTTCTTTTCGCCTCCTTGGAATCGGCGACTGACAAAATAAATGGCATTCTCCTTCATGGACTCTCGTTGCTCTTGTGCCCCTAGGGCTTCATCATTGACAGTGAGATAGAGCAAAAGAGGCTTCTCCTTGTGCGGCGGAACTAGAACAGGAGGGCACGTCAAGTAATGCTTCGCTTGGTCAAAGGCTTCTTGGCACGCGTCGGTCCATTCTAAAGCCACATTCTTCTTGAGTATCTTGAAGATTGGCTCGCACATGGAAGTGAGTTGGTGCACAAACCGACTGATGTATTGCAGTCTGCCCATGAAACCTTTGATCTCTTTCTGCGTCTTTAGAGGAGGCATGTCAATGATTGCCTTGATTTTGGAGGGGTCCACTTCAATTCCCCTTTCAGTGACCATATAACCAAGGACTTTGCCTCGGATAATCCCGAACGTGCACTTTGCAGGGTTGAGCCTCATCTTGTGTTGACGAAGCCTTTCGAAGAACTTGCGGAGATCGATTAAATGTTGACCATCGGTCCCTTTGGAGTGAATGATCATGTCGTCCACATAGACCTCGATTTCTTTGTGAATCATATCGTGGAACAAGTCTGTCACGGCTCTTTGGTAGGAAGCCCCAGCGTTTCTTAACCCAAATGGCATGACTGTGTAGCAAAAGGTACCCCACGGTGTTGTGAAGGCTGTCCTATGTTGATCTTCCTTGGCCATGAGAATCTGATTGTACCCAGCGAACCCATCCACGAATGAGCGAACCTCGTAGGCAGCAGTGGAGTCGACCAGCATGTCGATGTTAGGGAGTGGAAAATCATCCTTTGGGGAAGCTTTGTTCAAATCCCGGAAGTCCACAAAAACTCGAACCTTGCCGTTTGCCTTTCTGACTGTCACGATGTTGGCTAACCATATCGGATACTCGATAACCTTGATGAAACCCACACTGAGGAGCTTCTCAATCTCTTCTTTGACTTGCAGAGACCATTCTGGCTTGATATTTCTGAGCTTCTACTTTACTGGCTTGGCATCTTCTCTGATCGGAATTCTGTGCTCCGCTACCTTTCTGTCCAAACCCGACATGTCTTTGTATGACCATGCGAACACATCCACGAACTCCCGTAGTAGTGTAGTCAATCTGTCTCTGTCGTCCCCCTTGAAGAAGCTTCCGATCTTAGTTTCTCTTGGCTCTTCTTCGGTACCCAGATTAACAACATGCAATTCTTCGTCAGCCTCTGGACCATTTTCACCAGGACTACGGACTTGTTGAGCAAGTTCATTTAAGTATGTTGTGTTTTCGTGGTCTATTTCATCATAATTTGAATCGTTATTAACTTGTTCATTAAGTTCATTATTAGTTAATTCATCATTTATGATGTTTGCAATCTCAGGGTACTCAGAAATATCAAATTTTTCATTAGCAAAGAAAGGAAACACACGCTCGGCTATGGCCTCCAAATCCTCTTGGGTGAGGGTATTAGAGACACTCTCGGACTCGAAAGTAAGTGTGAGCCGCTCTTCCTTTGTTGCTGTGCGGGGTATGCAACCCATTTCTTGGACTAAGAATTCTTCGGATACCACGGGCCCTTTCGTAGAATACCAATTGTTGATCGGCTCGGAGCTTGGCGGGATCTCACTGATAGTCTCATTCATGATGACGGTGTCATGGATGGCGTTGACTTGGCATTCATCCATTATGGCAAGCTCTTTGAACATGGAGGCTAAATCTGTCAGTTCTTCCCCCACGAGGATTTTTGTCTCAGACTCTATAGTCACCTTCCTTCCCCACCATTCACGGGGCGACATGGGAGTTGGTTCCCTTTCGGATTTCTGGATCTCACAATCGGAGAAGATTTTGAGATCGGGCTTTTTGACATCCTTATTGTTAAACCCATGGCTCGAGAAAGATCATGTATGGAACGTCTTCCCCTTGGCGGACAAAATAGCCATTTAACGTTTTGCGGTAAGGCCTTAGATTAGGGACCTCATAACGACGGCCTTCTTTACGAGCCCTGGCCTTTTCATTCTTGATTGCTTGCTCTTGCTTCAAGTCTTCTCTGGAAGGCTCGTACCCCAAACCGAATGTGTTCTTGACAAATGGGACTTGCACAGGATGTAGGATTCCTTTTTGATATTTCCCTAGGCCCAAACCAGGGAAGTAGTCCATATTCCTCATCATGCGGAGGACTTTGTGATTGTTGGGGGTCCATGATCCGTTTCCCCCTTCTTTGTCAATGGCGTTGATTGAGACGCTAGAGAGAGTGGAGTCTGGTAAACCATGCTGAACTTGGTGGACGGGCTCACCTTTTCTGTGGATAGTGACGTTTTCGGCCATGACGGTCACTATTTCATCACCATTTCGGATCTTGACACATTGATGGAGAGTTGACGGGACGGCATTAGAACTGTGAATCCACGGTCGACCCAAAAGTAAGTTGAACGAGGCCGGGATGTCAAGCACTTGGAATGGAACGGACATGACCATGCTCCCAAACTCAATGTCTATTTCGATCATGCCCATGACTGTACGGGCGGTGCTGTCATAACCTCGGATTACTTGAGTAGAAGGCTTCAAATCGGAATCCTTAACCACCGTCCACTAAGACTCTTGAGATGGGTCTCCCCCTTGCTCGTACCTTGAGGTAAATAGCCTCGTTGTGGTTGGAACCGAATGGTGGAAGGTCCATATCGGCAAAGGTGATGACGTTGCCAAAATGAATGTGACCGATCATTGCTGTGAGGTCCTCGGGAGTAGTATCAGGAGAAACTGATGTATCATCAAGATTGCGGATGACAAGATCTCGGTGTTTCTTTGAGGATGCAATGAGGTCCCAAATAGAGATGTTGGCTTGAGTTTTCTTGAGTTGGACAAGTAGAGGATCTTCGGGAGTATCGCGAGCTTGCGGCCTTTGAGAAGAGGAGCTTGGTGCGGAAGTGGAAGGGTTGCTTGCTATGACTCGACCGGATCGAGTTAGCATGTTGACGTTCCCATCTTGCTTCCTTTTCCTCATCGTAAGTTACAACATAACAAGAATTGTCAAGTTTATTCATAACATTGGGGCCCCCATTCACAATTGGGATTGAATGGGTGGTCCCCTCGAGTTCTCCTATCTATATTACATTGACATGTTCGCCATTAGTCACTACAAATTCTTTCTTGTCTATGAGATCTTGAATGACATTGCGGAGAACGAAGCATTCCTCGGTGGTGTGGCCACTATATTGGTGGTAGCCACAATATTTGTGGTGAGCATGATTGGGGTGGACCATCTTGGGTTGGTACCCTAGTACGGGTGTGACTTGACCCTTTGCTTTGAGGACTTCGAACACTTCGGTTTGAGTCATGCCTTGGAGAGGCGTGTAGACACGGTCATTTCGAGACTTCTTCCCTTGGGGTGGAGGAACCTTTTTGTAATTCCCCTTATCGATAGTGACGGCGTTGACGGAGGCCTCTTTTGTGGAGTTGGAAGCGGCCTTGTAGCGGTAGCTAGGAGCACTTTTCTTCACTTCTTTGAGCAAACTCGTCCATTCGGACCCCCGCCTCATACATTTGGGAGAAATCCGCATAGCAAGCCCCACTTAGGTGGGTGCGGAGATCAATTTTGAGACATTTGAGAAATATGTCTATAAGCTCCTTGGTATTTAGCCTTTCCACAATCTCGGAGAGTTTATCATTCCATCTCCTTGTGAAGTCGATGAAGGACTCGTGGTCTCGTTGAGTAGTGTTTCTCTAGCTCTTTCCTTGTGGGCTGGTGAGTGGTGTTGCCTTGGTATTGGTTTTTGAAGGCAAGCATAGCGGAGTCCCAATCAAGATGGACAGTGAGCGGGAGAGTAGCATACCAATCTTTTGCCGACCCTCGAGAGTGAGAGGAAACCATTGAGCCATCACCTTGGGGGAGACCTTCTTCGGAACCATTGCCCAAATATAAGTCTCAACGTGAGCCATAGGACAAGAGTTGCCCTTGAATTTGCTTATGTCGGGCATCTTGAACTTATCAGGAAGAGCTGCCATAGTATTCATGAGGATGGATGATTGATAAAGGCTTGTGTCGGAGCCTTTCCCCATGTTGAGCCCATTGAATTTTTGGTCGATGTAGGCCATGATAAAATCCACCATTTTGGGCTCATTGTTCTCGGAACTTGGCCCTCCACTTTCTTGGTGCGGGTGTTGACATAAGGACTTTTGAACAAACCTTCGGTCCATTCGGATTCGTCATCGTTATTCTTGCTCTTCCCCTTGGCAAGATTAGTGAGCTTTTCTTTCATTAGCTCCATCTCGGCCTCGTGGGCCTCCCTTTGGCTGTCGAGGTGGGATTACCAAATGTCGTCTTTGCTTTGTGCCTCCTTATTAAGGGTGGAGACTTGTTCTTGGAGGAGTTGGACCATGGTTGAAAGCTGTTCGAGAGACATGGTGTTGCTGCTGCCGGTCATGGTTGATGTAGGAGCTGTTGGAGTGATCTCTTCACGGACTAACCGATTTGCCGAATCCGGTAAACTCTGTAAGTACCAATTGAACCTATATTGCAGAAGAGGCCCTTGTCAGTCTTGAGTAACACTTGCGGTCCACGAAGAGGCTTAGAACACACAGTTGGGCACACGACTCGAACCACATAAGAAAAGACTCTTTTTTTTTTTTTTTATAAGTCGGAGGGAATGGATCCCTTTTGGGGTTCTAAGAAAATAATGGAATCGTCACACTAGTATATAGACCATCTCGGGGTCCCATATACTCATCGGATTCCATCGCGTTTGTGAATCCTACATGTATCGGGATTAAACTAAATTAATGTAGTAAAGCATACATGCGGGGACGGATTTTTATTTTCGTCCAAAATAACCACTTTTGGGGACGGATTTTTATTGCGTCCGTTTCAACAAGTTGGCATGTATGATTTGAAGACATTAGTTTAGGGAAATCTCGGTACATGGAAACCGACTTGAGTCACGGAGTGTTAGACCCTAACTAGAATTGTGTGCCTTGTGCTCGGCTTGAATATGAGGCTCAAAGGTCACCCCCGGCATGTAGTCTTGAACTACGCCACGGGCTGAGGTTGACCGCTTCGAAAGAGTCAAGGTCGGGTGGAGCTTGAAACTTTCTAGGACGGGCCTCGACGGGTTTGGGGTTGGACTTGTGCGACTCGATAGTGAGCAGTTCATAGGAATATATGCATGTAGTGTGAGGTCTAACAAGTGACAAAATATTTTTTTTATATTTTTAAAAAAGAAATAAAAAAAAACAAATAAGCACATAATTACAACTTTCGAATCACCCGTGTGACTGATAAAATAAACACAAAAATTAAAACAGTCCGAAGTTCAGAATAACCACTGATGCAGGCAACTGTGCCCACACCCCCATCACACTGCTCTGTTCTGAGACCTGTTTCTGTTCTGGGAACCAACCCAGAAGTGTGCGCCTCTGAGTGTTGATACGAGACGCGCGCGCCTGGCGTGATGCTATTGGGAGGCGCGCGCTTCTGGGCACACCTGTCAGACTATCAGATTTTGGACTCAGGGGATTGCCCTGGTCCTATGTGTATTATTGTAACCCCTGTACAAATGATTAGTGGAGAATAGTAGAAGAAGAAGATGAAGAACATGAAGAAGCGGGCGATTCTGGTCCTTGATGCGGGATGCGCGCGCCTTAGGCTGAAGAGGCCAGACGCGCGCGCCTCCCCCATGAGGAATCAGAATGCCCAGAAAAGATGTAGATTTTGATCAGAATGCAAGTTTAACCCTCAAATCTCCCCAGCGGAGTCGCCACTGTAGATACCCCGGGAAACCATAACTTGGCTAGAGCGGTGAATATCCTAGGATGTCTAACTTGTTTTAGATTGTTTAGAGTCGCCACCTATGTTTTGAGGAACATAAGAAAAACCTATTGATAATAGTCTAAGTTTGATTACGAAAACAGAGATTCCTTGTTTTGAGGTTCGGGGGTTAGATTACGAGATGGGAAGTACCGAAACACCCATCTTGCCCAACTAAAGTTGGTCTTGCTTGATCAAAATCTACATGGATGATAAACGTTCTTCTTCTTCTTCTTTAAATCATAAAAAGGGGTTTAAAATAGAGTTTGGAATGTAGGAGATAACTCTTTAACCGACCTCAATGAGATGAGGTGATCATTAGAGTCATGTCCCAAAATGATTTGGGTGATTGAACTTTGATAATACAAAAAGAAAGAGAAAAGAGATGAAGTTGAGAAGGGGAAAGAAATAGCTTTACCTAGACTTCAAAAGACTTCAAACACTTCTTGTTGAATTACTTGGAGAAATCCTTGGAAAATGCTTTGAAAGTAGGAAATTTGGTAAAGTCAAGGTCTTTCGGTCCTTTTGGTCAAAGTTTTTGTGTAAATTTTTGTCTCAAGTTTTTGTCCCTTGAAAATGGAGGTAAAGGGAGGTTTTTATAGGTGAAAGAGAGGTGTTTTTGGTGCCAAAACTCAGTCACCAAGAAATCCTTCCCGGGCAAAATCCTGTAAATTGAGCAAGGGAGAGAATCCTGGCCAAAAATCTGTAACTGACGCCCAGAGGCGCGCGCTTCCTGCATTGGGGGCGGGAGGCGCGCGCGTCTGGCTCCTCCTGTCGGAGGCACGCGACTCAGAGAAGGCAATTTTGACAGAATGGACTAGAAAGTCAGCCCTGTCATTCAGTTTAGCCCCTGGACTTAACGAAGTCAGTCATGAACTTAACGGAAGTGACAGAAACTAACGAGGAACACTTAAAATGGGGAGAAACACAAGATCAAAGGTGCAATCGGGGTGAGCGGTCCAAGGCGGGGTGTCTACAAGCAGTAATAGTGATATCTTGTAATCGTTTCTCCAGATTGATAGTAATATTCTTTTCCCTCTCCGTGGACGTAGCCAAGTTGGTGAACCACGTATATCGGTGTTCTTGTGATTGCTCGCTTTTCTTATCAAGTCTTGTTATTGCTCTAACAGAAGAAAAGGGGGCCATAAATAAAACATAGTTATTTTTACTATGGGCTTTTGTAACGGGTTATAATGGCATAAACTTGGGGAAATGGTTAATTGACCGACTTGAGGAGGAACTTTCCCAATGCATGGGTGACATTCATATTGGAGGGATCATTACTCTTTTTGCAATCTACCGTAGGATTGAAATACCCAATGATGGTCCCGAGGAGTGGGAAAAAGTAGTGGGGTCAACTTTTTTGGATATCCCGGCCCTAAGAATGTGTAATATGATTTGCAAATATAGGGGGGATTTTACACAATGTTTGTAGGGAGAGGAAGTAATAGGATTCCCTACATCAATTTACCCAACCCAAACCTTCCTCTAGTCATCATGAACCAACCAGGTACTTGGTTTTTCCATCGAGTCTTGGGTCAAATTGAGAATGAGGAGGGAAATGAGGAGGCTCAAAACCAACATTTAAACCAAATGCCCTCTGATTTTTATAATCAATTCAACCAATTAGTCCTCAACCAAAACCAAATGCTCCAACAAAATGCCCAAATTCTTAACCGACATGATCATTTTCCCCAAAATTTTAACCAATTCCAAAACAACATAGAAGGTCGGGTTTACAATATTGAAGGAAAGGTGTACACAATTTATGACTACGGGGTAGCACATTAAGAGAACTTTCCACCACAACCACCGCAGTGAGTACTTATTCCCCTGTCCCCATTTTCTTTCTTGTCTATTTTCTTTTACTTTCTTTAAACATTAGGGACAATGTTTAGTTTAAGTGTGTGGGGAGGAGTATATTTTATCCGCTTTAGTTTTAGATTGCATGCTAGTTTTTCCTTTCTATCTTTTAGTAAGTTTTTAAGATTCATATTTTATTTTATGCATATAAAATGTAAGGGCAATGTTCCCGACTTTTCAAAAAAAAAAAAAAAACCAATCCTCCCATACATGATGAGACGGTTATCGATAATCTTAATTATCATTTTCCTAAGTAAACTTTTTTCTTTCTAACTTTTACTTCTTAAAAAATTTGATAAAAAGAACTTAGGATTTTATTGGATGGTAAATAGGAAATTCCAAAATTAATATGGATTTATAAAGTTTATTGAGTAAAAGCATTACTTTATTAATGGACTAGGAAAGCCCCGTACTACTCACGTAAATTCGTTTACAATTTTTTGTTTATTTAGTTAGTCAAATGGAGTATATTTTATTATGATTAAAGAAAAATATTTTTTTAAATATCTCAAAAATACAATTAAAAAAGAAGACATGTAAATAATCAATTACATTGTAATTTTGTTTATATTTTGGGGGGATAAATTAAAGAGTAAATCATTTTCTAACTTTGGTTTTAAAATCAAGATTAATGGTTTTTGTGATATTTCCTTTGTTTGCAGGATTAGAGTTGCATCAACATAAAATTTTTAAATTATTAGTTAAACAAAATAAATTGTTTGAAGACTTTTCATTTGTTTTAAGTATCAAATCAAAAATTTATTTTTTGATACGTTACATTTCAAATTATGACTTTTCATTTCTTATACCGGAGAAGTTAAAGTCACTTTATCATAATTATTTTTTAATATATTAAATTTTATTGAGCTCTTCATATTTTAGTAACCGTTGCACTTAAATGAATGCATATAATGATATATGAATAAAAATCTTAGGTACAAAATTATTTGAATGTAAAATTTCAAAAAATCATTCAATTTAGTATAAACAGGACATTCAATTTGGAATGAAGAGAGTAACTATTATGATTTACTAATATTATTAAGGGAAAACTCCGTTTTGGTCCATTGTACTTTAGGGCGTGTTTCACTTTTACCATCAAACTTTTTTTTTTTTTTTTTTTTTTCATTTTTACCATCGTACTACAAACAATGGTGTCATTTCATACCAAATTTGGGTGTAAAATGACACCATTGTTTGTAGTACGATGGTAAAATTGAAACAAATTTGGGTATAAAATATCGAATTTGGTTTAAAATGACACCATTGTTTGTAGTACGATGGTAAAAATGAAAAAAATAAAGTTCGATGGTAAAAGTGAAACACGACCCAAAATACGATGGAGAAAAACATAGTTCTCCCTATTATTAATAGTAATAGTTAATTTCTTTTGAAAAATAATTATTAACTTATATAATAACTATTATAATTAACTAATACTGTTAATTGTAAAAGTTAATATATATAGTAACTATTGTAATTAACTATTATTGTCAATAGTAAAAGTTAACCTATATAGTAACTATTATGGTTAACTAATACTATTAATAGTAATAGTTAACTTATATAGTAACTATTAACGTTAACTAATACTATTAATAGTAATAAGTAACTTATATACTCCCTCTGTCCCGCTTTAAGGTTCTTACTTTCCTTTTTAGTTTTTCCCAATTTAAGGTTCTTACATTGCTTTATTACCTAAAATGGAAAATGAGACCCACTTGTCATTCTCACAACAAAAACTCCCTACCTACTTTTTCTCTCTCACTTTACTTTTCATACTCACAACATTTACTTTTTCTTAATATCTGTGCAAAGTCAAACTAGGAACTTTAAATTGGGACGGAGGGAGTAACTATTATAGTTAACTAATATAATTCATAGTAATAGTTAACTTATATAGTAACTATTATAGTTAATTAATACTATTAATAGTAATAGTTAACTTATAAGGTGTTTGAATGCTTTAGACATGGAATATCCATAGGATATACTGTGGATACTTACGGACATATGTAATTTTATATCTCCATTTATGTCTGTGTATTTAGTGGTTTTTTTTTTTTTTTTTTTTTTCAGGTTGTGACTTACACATCGGCCTTCATGTTTTTAAGGTTACGGTTCGGAATTTACGTATGAGACTGCTCGGGCTTCTTAAGAAACAGAAAAAATTACCTGTAAATATCGATTCCGGGTTTCTTATCTATGTTTTCCACTAATTTTCATTTGTGAATGCTGGTTTTCAGAGGTATGGTGGAGTTGATGGACTAATGTGTGGTACAATGCATCCATGGCAATGTAATGGTGGAATATATAGGTGGAAACTGGCTTTATCTTAATTTTAAATGAATTTTTCAGGGAAGACCGCAGTTACCAAGGACTTTATATTGGGTAGGGGGGGGTGGAATCCAGTTCGTTCATAGATGAGCATTTTGGCATTGTTGAGCTTCCAAAATATATAGTGGATTGGGTGTTGTGAGTATGAAAATAAGATAGAAGAGGCAACGTTGGGTAGGGAATATTTAGTGGCTACCTCCGTCCCAGAACTACCTTCATCCCAAAATAAATGTCTCCCTAGAATTTCACTTTTTTTGCTAAAATTATTGTTTCATGAGACATTTAATTGCACTTTTTTTTTTTTTTTTTTTTTTTTTTTACTTTTTTTCCATGTTATTTGCTAGAAATATTGCCTATTTTTTCCCTGTTATTTTATTGCATGAATTGTCAATGTGCGAATACTTCGAGTAGCAAATTTTAGTTTTCATTTCCTTCTCTTCAGTAGCACTACCTCCTCCGTCTCAAAATTAATGTTAGCAATAAAAATACTTGATTATGAGTTTTCCGGTTGCTTATACTTACTCACGTTATTGGGACGGACAAAATAGTAGCTGATTTTTGTATATGGTGGGATTCCATGAGTTGATGAATGTGTAATTGGTTTGGTTAATGCTTTATAACGATTATATGTCATGAGAAAATCAACGAGAGTTAAAGTAAATGAATAAGAGGAAGAAGTAATTGGTTTGGTTTGTGCAGAGATGTGAAATATGTGTGGGTAGTCTTAAGGAATTAGAAAAAAAGGTTGCAGGTCACATCTTTTTTTTTTTTCTCCAACATGCTGTTCGAGGAGGTTGCTGATAATTTCGCTGCGAGTTTTTCAACTGACGTCTTTGCTGTGAAATAAGAACTTGAAGATTAACGATTCATTACTAGAAAAAAAATATTTTTTTTTCCTTTATTTTTAGTGTCTTAATAAGTTAGCGGCCGTTGATTTAGAAATTGAGGCGTAGAACCCATTTGTTTGTTTTTCAATTATCAACTCAATCTTTAGTTTGATTCATTTTTTTGAAGGTATAATAATACTCTCCATGCTAATTCATGCCATTCATCCATTTTTTTTATATGCTTATCCTTATCCTGCATGGTATCGTTTGTACTATTATTACCATTCCATACTTTCAACGTTTATACCGACAAAGTTTCATACTATCACCACTTCATACTTGCACCGTGCCATCCGGCACGGGCATAGTACTAGTTAACTTATACAATAACTATTATAGTTAACTAATACTATTAATAGTAATAGTTAACTTATACAAGAACTATTATAGTTAAATAATACTATTAATAGGAATTGTTAACTTATACAATAACTATTATAGTTAACTAATACTATTAATAGAAATAGTTAACTTATATAATAATTATTAATGTTAACATATACTATTAATATTAATATTTAACTTATATAGTAACTATTATAGTTAACTAATACTATTAATAGTAATAGTTAACTTATATATTAACTATTATAGTTAACTAATACTATTAATAGTAATAGTTAACCTATATAATAACTATTAGTATTAACTAATATTATTAGCTAATAATAAGAATATCAAGAGCCAATTATAATTAAGAATGGTGATGATGTGGCTTCACCAAAAGCAAGTATTAGTTAAAATATGTCCACATGGCGAATCCGTAGCCCTCTGCCTCGACTTTTAATATATATAGATTTGTGGTCATTTAAGTATGGTTACAATATACTTGTGAAACTTTTAAAACATACTTACGTATACATATCAAAACTTTTATTTCTACTCTTTCCAAAGACTTATATTCTTGTTATGCACTTCCCGAATCACAAAACCTTCACTTATACCGCCTTTCCATTTTCACTTTCAAGGCTAAATAAATAAATATAAACTTCTTGTAAATTGTCCACTCAAATATCTAAATGAACAAATCATTATAGAGTGTGACAATTTAAAACAAGGAACTCAATTGCCACGTTTAACTAATTTAATCTCTAGCCTTTTTCCACTATCATCCTCCGCCTATTCATTTTTGTGATTCATGGTGCATAACAACTTATGAATACCTTTGCTAAAGAATAAAAGTTATAGTTTAAAAATGTATTTCCAAGCATGAAAAATTTTGTTCACAAAGCACTCTAAAAGAGTGAATTTATTTTTCAATCCATACTTGTGATCCAAAAACTTCATTTGGTTATCTCAATATACTTTTACTTGATGGAATTTATTCATGTTATATTGACAGTGGAGGGCTAATGGGAAATAACTTCAATTCCGCTATGCCAATGGGAGATAGAATTGAATTTCTTAAATAGAGTTCCTTGGAAAGATATCTTACAGATCGAATTTCATGACTATCTTCGGATTCCCCTATGGAAGAGATTCTTTCTACATACTAATAGGAAGCCATCCTAGCTATTGGATAGTATCAAGACAAGAGTCTCATTGCAAATCAGCTCCTCTTCTCATCTCATTTTTGTCCTAACCTGAGAACCCCTGCCCCTCTACTTTCGCTGTGGTGGAATCAAAATAGGGAACTTCCTTTATCACGCAATTCCGGATGCTTAAAAAAAGACGTCTTCTATAGCAAGTTGAGATGGGTCGATCACTCGCGAATGATCTGAAAGAATAGATGGATCAATTGCAGAATGATCAAAGATAGATTGAGAAGGATCCATGCTCCTTAAATAAGAATTCCAAGCTCTTTCTTCATTAGTTCTTCCAGGATGCGTATGAGTATAAGAACTGGTTGCAGAACAGAAGGGTCCGTGCTAAGATGATGAAAAGTCTTAATTTCAATTAGTCCTTTCTTCTTCTTGATTGAATCTAAAAGAAATTTCCATGTTATGACACGCGATACCGGCTTTAATTGATTACTCGACTACGGTCCTGCCCTTATGAAATGCTCTAAGTTTAAGCCCTTTCTAGCAGGCTTGGTATGAACAAAATGAAGCCCCTTTATTGTAAGCAGGAAAATCCTTTAAGATAAAGGAAGGACTAAAATGTGTAATAATAGTGAAAAGGATTATAGTAGAATCCTAAGTAAATAGAAATGGGGAGAGCGTGACGAAGAGAATAAAAAAGAGACTTCGCAATCCAAGCATCACACCTTTTGTGAGAGGGGGCCTAAGCCCTGCATTTAGAGTAGCATTCTCCGCTATTGTAGTTGCAACCTATTTCGCTCAAGGCTAGTGCTAAAGCTTCCTTCTTACTTGGCTCAAGTGAGATCTTGACTTCTTCAGATGATGAGAGGTTCTATGATTCTGAAGTTCAGGATGTCTTTGATCATTCTGTTATAGACCCATCTCAACTTGCGAAGGCTGAGATAAATGATCGTGAGGGAAGCATGGTCGCAGAGGATCATAAAGGCTATGAGGGAATCGCTCAAGGGCTTTAGTTTGTCGAGCTAGAACGAGCCTCAGACAGAGGTCTGTCTACTTTTTCCCAATCTACCAAGATAGGTCCTCTCATGGATGCCCACGGGTAAGATTGCCAATCTTTCTCTGATCCTTAGATTCCGAGTAAAGTAACCTTCAAAAAAAGTCATCTTACTAATAGGATGAAAGCACAATGCATTCCCTTCAAAGAGCTAAAGAACCTTTCGGGTGCACACTGAAGAAAGTGTCAGTCCAAAAAGGAAGCATTCGGACATCATCAAAAGGGCTGTACGATTCATTACGGGATTCCAACAACTGGATAGCCTTATTTTATTGAAAGCATAGAAATCGAAAGCGGAATGGAGAAGTCTTAAAGACAACTGTCTTCTTATCCCTTCGCCTTATCCTTCTTTTTTTTTTCTAAGGAGAAGAGGAAAACTATAAAGGATGGTAGATCGGGCATTCATAACCAAGTTGCTTACATAAGGACCGCCTTCCGAAGCAAGTTCTTCATCGGTAACCAATCTCACATAGACTTGGGACTGTTAAGCATATAGCTGGCCTATATTTTTCAAAGACAAAGATCCTCTTTTACTTGGTCACCATCCTTATTGCTCCACTAGTAAGCACGAGAACGAAGGAGGCTATGCTCCGCCAGAAGTAGTCTAGGCCTTTCTTTCAACAGCTATTTCGCTACTTTTGACCAGCGACCTTACGACTAAATGTTCAATGCTTGCCCTATACCTAGCTGGATGGATTCCATTTTGAGATGCATAGCCTATTTGAGAAGCTTTACTATTTGGATATATGCCATCTCTATCAATGACTAAAGAAACAAATAGAATCTTATGTGCCTATAGGACACATCCTGAGGGGACAGATCGTTCCATGATTGACTGAGAAGACATCTTTCTCTGCCTTCCTCGCCTTTCTTATTGAAAGATTGGAAAAAACATTATAAATACGTCCCATCTATCCCATTCGTAGAAAGGGCCAAGGTTAACATAGCATCAATAGGTTGACCGACCACATTGAATTTCATTCTTAGCCCTTCGCAGGAAGATCGGCTTTACTATGATATGGGAAATGTACCACGGGGTCCCGCTGGACGGAGACAGACTACTAATTATGCTTAGTTACTTTACGGCCAATCTACAAAAATATGCCACGTACTTTGGTTTTGGTTACAATTTATTCAATGTACCACAAATTTGCATCTTAAATATACGTACTTTTTCCATTGGTTGCATATTATGCAACATACTATTTTTTTACCCTAACGACGTTAAAAAAATAACAGAAATATTAACATCTCGTTAAATACACTAACGAACATTAAACCCCATCCTCTCTCTATACTTCCACTGCTGGAGGCTTCCCATCATCCAATCTCCGGCGACCCTTACCTTCTCCGGCGACCCTTACCTTCCCCACCTCCGACGACATTTCCCTTCTATAAACCCCAACGACCATTTACCTTCCCGACCAGATCTGAACAGAACAAAGCTAAGATCAGGGAAGAGGCCATGATTAACGCCAACACCACACCAAGGTAGTCGCCGGAATCCATGGAAGTCGTCGGAATCCATGGAAGAAAGCTAAGATCAGATCCAAACCAACCCAGATCAGAAATATCAAGAGTCAGATTTGCGGTGGTGTGGCCGGCGCTCCAAGTAATGTCGCCGGAATCCATGGAAGTCGTCGGAATCCTCGTCGGAATCCATGGAAGAAAGCTAAAGATCTTATCTTTTTCAAGATCAGATCCCAAGAATTAAAGCTTAGTGGCGTGGTAGAGAGATGGGGAACTGGAAGGAAACAAGGGAAACTCAAGAGAGAGAACAAAGAGAAAGTTATGGATGAAGATGAAAGGGATATGACTTGAAGATGAAAGGGATATGTTAAATCTTCAATGGGTGTTAGTTTTTTAGTCAAAATAGTTTCCACCTCGTTATTTCATTAGAAATACTTAACGGAGTTGCATAAATTGTAATCGACTATGAAAGTACGTAGGATTATGTCGTCAAACTAAAGTACGTTATCCTTTTTGCAACTAAATGCGTGGTACATGGCATAAAGTTGTAATTTTTCCGTTACTTTACTGGGCAGCTTTCCTATTCAACTGAAACCAGTCTTATCCTAGAACGATCGGATTGAGAATCTATGAGATGGCTATCTTCTTGATATGAATGAAATGATGGTATTTGCGGTCATAGAAAGGACTATTAACAGCCAGGTAATTTAGTAGGGTAAAATTCATCTTAATCATTCGTTGAACTTAAACCCTTCTTCTTTCAGTGATATGAGACCAATCTATCTCTGTAATTGCACTTAGAAATTCATTTATCATATTCTTAATAAATAAAAGATTGTCTGTTTTCCTTCCTAGACAGGAGCAGTTTGGTTTTGTTAAGGGCAGAAATTTCCATGATTCTATTGCTTTGACTCATGAAATCACTGCTGATATTAACAAGAGGCTATGGAATAGCAAAATCATCATGAAAGTGGACATGTCCAAGGCCTATGATAGGCTGGAATGGCATTTATTGATCTCAACTCTGTCAAAGTTTGGATTCTCAAATAAATGGTGTGATTTCATCAAAGCTTGTCTTACCAATTGTTGGTACTCTGTAAATTTGCAAGTCAATCTGCATGGCTTCTATCAATCTGGGGGAGGAGTGAGCAGCCTCTCTCCTTATCTCTTTATTCTTGCTCAAGATATCTTTAGTAAGAATTTGAACCACTTGATCTCTTCTGGGAAAATCATTCCCTACTGCATCACTCATGCTAATAACAGTCTTGCTCATATTCTCTTTGCTGATGACATGTTGCTTTTCTGGTTTGACGTCCCGGAACCTTCTAGTTCTGTTGTGAAAGGAGGGACATTTTCTTAGATTCCAGTCCATAATACGGTCTTTGTTGGCCGGTCGAGTACTCATTCTTTCTCTTCTGTTTTGGTTAGTTCTCGTATTTGGCCGAAGAAGCCTTAGCGAACTTCATTCCTTTTTTACTTGTGGGAGTAGAGTGACCTTTTTTTTGCCTATTACTTTTTCTGCTCCTTTTATATCTCTCTTCCCGCCTATGTTGTAGAAAATGTCTTCCCCATGCAATCTTTCATTTTTCAGAGCTGCATGGTCACATCAGGAACTCTTAGTAGAAGGCGTAGGTTATGAGACAAAGAAAGATCAAGGCAGCATATCTGTTTTTTTCGAATCTTGAAATGAATACTTTAGTTATTTATGCGGCTGTCAATCCCATCTTTCACAGAACCCCTCCCCTTTTTCTTTTTTCTTGAATTTCGATAGAGGCAGGGTGAATGGGAAAAGACTGCGGAAAGCCCTGGTTTTGATTGAGCAGGCGGTCAAGTCGAAGCTTTGAAAGCGTGGAGTGGTAGAAAAACTAGAATTCTAGGTATTTTAGCTTCGTTCCATCGACCTCAAAAAACACGGTGAAGATCCAGGCTCATAGCCTGCAACACGGCTTCCGAGGGAGGTAGAGGTATGGGTACCGGTAGTTGCGTCAGTAGCAACAGTCTTCTAATCCGGATATGAAATTTATATATAGCCATAGTCAGCTGATGCTGTCATTGCTTTTCTTTTTTAGTGAGATCATAAAAAAGACTTAGCATGGACAAGGAAGACTAATCACAGCTAGTCGTGTGTCGAAATGGGACATATATAGTTTGTTAATCAACCACTTATCCTCCCCTGACCAGAAATCAGATCTGATCTCAAAAGCTAGAAAGCCACTGTCTTTGTCTTTATCTCCACAGCCGACAACCTCTCTCTTCTCTGTCCTTCTTTCTGCTTATATGGTTAAATGAACCATTTTGCAACTCACAGTTAGTTCGATTTTCTTTGATCCTCATCTCGTTCAATCTTGATGGCAGCTAGTTCCTTTATTACGTCGTTTAAGAGTTATTCTGGCATCTGCTTTCAATGATTTCTAGTAAACAGTGGTTGTCTCTTTGATACCCTCTCTCCCCTACATACAACGTATTTGAGTGCTTTTTAGTAATACGATACATTATGAAGAGTTGATTCAACAAGAGGAATCAGATCTTCTCCCTCTGGTCACATCGCGACTTTGAGAACAGCGAGAGCAGAATCCGAAGAAGACTTTCATATGTCACTTTCTTTCCTTCCTAACTAAAGAAATTTCCTTTCGCCTTCCGCTCCTAGTCCGCTTTCTAATAAGATAATATCGCTTTTCAGGAAGATGAGTCCCGCTCTGATCGTAGACCAATCAATATTGGCTTTTGTATGTGTAGATACCCCGGGGAACCGCGGCTTGGCTAGAGCGCGTGAATTATCCTAGGATGTCTATTTGATTTTAAGAGTCGCCACCCACGTTTTAGAGGAACGCGAGAAAACCTAAGAAAGATAGCCTTTTTGTACGAAAACCAGAGATTCAGGAAGAGAAGGGTTCGGGGGTTAGGTGACGGAGTGGGAAGTACTTAAATACCCACTCCGCCCCGCTTACGCGGGTCTTGCTACTTTTGGTGTTCTTATGTTTACATGTCCTTCAATTGATAAAATATGCTAACAACTACAAAGTAAAGATAAAGGGAAAATGAAAGCTAAGTGATTTTATTGATTGAATGTCTAATGGTTACATGTTGAATATTTGCTAAACCATTACATTAAGAGATGAAGTGGAATTAAATTGATGTTGGAATGTTGGGATGTAACCTTGGCCAAACTTCAATAGTGAAGTGGCCTTTTGGTTGTATCCCTTTTATGGAGATTGCATACTAGTAGGACACAAATAAAATAAGAGGATAGAAAAGTGGTACCTTTAGAAAAGGGACTTTGAACTTGGACTTGAAAATGGTGTTGTTGTAGGGAAATTGTTGTAGAACAATTTGTGTAGAGTCTTGTCACGAAGAACTCTTGTAGGGAGAATTTGTGTATAGTATGTGTGTAAGAAAAGTTTCAAGTCTAAGAAGAAAGTCCAACAGAGGTAAAAGAGAGATGAAAAGAGATCAAAAAGAGATGAAGAAGAGGCCCCCTCCCAATGGTGGATTGGAGGGGTTTTTATAGTTGAAAGGGGATGTTTTTGGTGCCAAAACGAAGTCACAAAGATCAGTTTCCGGGGCAAAATCATATAAAATGAGCAAGGGAGAGATTCTTGGACAGAAATCAGTAACTGACACACCCAGACGCGCGCGCATCCCGTATAGTCGGCGGGAGGCGTGCGCTTCTGTCCCCAAAGGGCGGAGGCGCGCGACTTTGAAATGGCGATTTTGACAGAATGGACTAAAAAGTTAACTCTGTTATGCAGTTTAGTCCAAAACTGACGGAATCAGTTAGGAACTTAACCGCAGTAACAGAAATTAACAAAAGCAACTAAAGTAAAAATACTATGTATGCAATCGGGGTGAGAGGTCCAAGGTGGGGTGTCTACAGAGCCCTCAGCGACGTGGATTGAGAAGCAAAACGCGTCGACGAAAGAAAGACAACCGCCGAGGACATCGACAAGAGAAAACCAAGACTCGATAAAGCAGGAATTTGAAATTACAAAGGATAGGAGTGCGCTCCCTGTGTGAGCGGCTTTCGCGGATGGAAAGGGTGTGGTGGCTTGAGGCGGCCCACCACGGCCACAATTTTTTTTTTTTTTTAAAAAAGGTGTGGTGGTTTGAGGTGGCCCACCACGGCCACAAAATTTTAAAAAGGTGTGGTGGCTTGAGGCGGCCCACCACGGCCACAAAATTTTAAAAAAGAGGGGAATTTTGAAATCGTGAAAGATGGGGGTGCGCCCCCTGTGTGAGCGGCTTTATTGATATAGAAAGGATATGGCAGGATCCGTCTTGCTGAAGCGGGATCCGTTTGCTGATGCGGGGTCCGTTTGCTGGTGCGGGATCCGTTTGCTGGTGCGGGATCCGTTTGCTGGTACGGGATCTGTTTGCTGATGCGGGATCCATTTGCTGGTGCGGGATCCGTTTGCTGAGGCGGGATCCATTTGCTGATGGGGGACCCATTTGCTGATGCGGGATCCGTTTGCTGAAGCGGGATCCGTTTGCTGATGCGAGATCCAATTGCTAGAGGCGGGATCCGTTTTCTAAGGCGGGATCCGTTTGCTGATGGCGGGATCCGTTTGCTAATTGCGGGATCACCGTGGACCAAATTGATGTCTAGAGCTGCAGTTACTGTTGACTTTATCGTGGGGATGCGGGCATGGTTGACTGTGGACCATTTTCTGCTGGGGATGAAGTGCCTTGAGTAGCGGATGCTGTTGACTTCGTGGTGGTACCTGTTATGTGTGTGCTTGGCAGGTATATATGTTTGTGCAAGAAGATGCATGAAGTGTGAAATGAAGAGAGAAATAGTGCTCGTGGTGCAATATGATTTGAAAGAAGCTTTGCATGAGAGAGAGTTTTTGTAAGAATGGAGAAAGTGATTTTGTGTGTGAAGTGATTTTTGAAAGCAGAGATTTGCTTGAGAGAGATGAATGATGTTCATACCTTCACCTACCATTGCCGGTTGATTGGGGATGGATTGCTGAAGGATGCTGCTGCTTTTGATGAAGAATGTCCATTTTTTGGATGGAGAATGATGGTGTTGATGGTGATGAATTGTTCTTGCATTTGAAGGAGTGTCGGTGTAGATACCCCGGGAAACCACAACTTGGCTAGAGCGGTGAATTATCCTAGGATGTCTAACTTGTTTTTAGAGTCGCCACCTATGTTTTGAGGAACATAAGAAAAACCTATTGATAATAGCCTAAGTTTGATTACGAAAACAGAGATTCTTTGTTTTGAGGTTCGGGGGTTAGATTACGAGATGGGAAGTACCGAAACACCCATCTCGCCCAACTAAAGTTGGTCTTGCTTGATCAAAATCTACATGAATGATAAACGTTCTTCTTCTTCTTCTTTAAATCATGAAAAGGTGCTTTGAAATAGAGTTTGGAATGTAGGAGATAACTCTTTAACCGACCTCAATGAGATGAGGTGATCATTAGGGTCATGTCCCAAAATGATTTGGGTGATTGCACTTTGATAATACAAAAAGAAAGAGAAAAGAGATGAAGTTGAGAAGGGGAAAGAAATAGCTTTACCTAGACTTCAAGAGACTTCAAACACTTCTTGTTGAATTACTTGGAGAAATCCTTTGGAAAATGCTTTGAAAGTAGGAAATTTGGTAAAGTCAAGGTCTTTCGGTCCTTTTTTGGTCAAAGTTTTTGTATCAATTTTTGTATCAAGTTTTCGTCCTTTGAAAATGGAGGTAAAGGGAGGTTTTTATAGGTGAAAGAGAGATGTTTTTGGTGCCAAAACTCAGTCACCAAGAAATCCTTCCCGGGCAAAATCCTGTAAATTGAGCAAGGGAGAGAATCCTGGCCAGAAATCTGTAACTGACGCCTAGAGGCGTGCGCTTCCTGCTTTGGGGGCGGGAGGCGCGCGCGTCTGGCTCCTCCTGTCGGAGGCGCGCGACTCAGAGAAGGCAATTTTGACAGAATGGACTAGAAAGTCAGCCCTATTATTCAGTTTAGTCCCTGGACTTAACGAAGTCAGTCAAGAATTTAACGGAAGTGACAGAAACTAACGAGAAACACTTAAAATGGGGAGAAACACAAGATCAAATGTGCAATCGGGTGAGCGGTCCAAGGTGGGGTGTCTACAGAGCCCCTCGGCGATGTGGATTGCAAAGCAAAACGCGCTGACGAAAGTTAAAAACACCCGCCGAGGACATCACCAAGAAAAAAGCAAAGACTCGATGAAAGCAGGAATTTGAAATTGCGAGAGATAGTGGTGCGCTCCCTGTGTGAGCGGCTTTTGTTGATAGAGGGGGTGGCATGATTCGTTAGGTGAACCTGCTGGCTGAATATGTTGAATGAGGCCGTTAGTGAACCTTTTGAACGAAGCCGTTAGTGAACCTTTGAAGAGGCCGTTAGTGAACCTTTTGGAGAGTCCGTTAGTGAACCTTTGAAGAGGCCGTTAGTGAACCTTTGAGGAGGCCGTTAGTGAACCTTTGAGGAGGCCGTTAGTGAACCTTTGAGGACGAATCCGTTAGTAAAATCCGTTGATGAGGCCGTTAGTGAACCCTTGTAGAGGCCGTTGGTGAACCTTTGAAGAGGCCGTTAGTGAACCTTTGAGGACGAATCCGTTAGTGAAATCTGTTGATGAGGACGTTAGTGAACCCTTGTAGAGGCCGTTGGTGAACCTTTGAAGAGGCCGTTAGTGAACCTTTGAGGACGAATCCGTTAGTGAAATCCGTTGATGAGGCCGTTAGTGAACCCTTGTAGAGGCCGTTGGTGAACCTTTGAAGAGGCCGCTAGTGAACCTTTGAGGACGAATCCGTTAGTGAAATCCGTTGATGAGGCCGTTAGTGAACCCTTGTAGAGGCCGTTGGTGAACCTTTGAAGAGGCCGTTAGTGAACCTTTGAGGACGAATCCGTTAGTGAAATCCGTTGATGAGGCCGTTAGTGAACCTTGTAGAGGCCGTTGGTGAACCTTTGTAGAGGCCGTTGGTGAACCTTTGAAGACGAATCCGTTAGTGAAATCCGTTGATGAGGCCGTTAGTGAACCCTTGAATGAGGCCGTTGGTGAACCTTTGAGGAGGCCGTTAGTGAACCTTTAAGGACGAATCCGTTAGTGAAATTCGTTGATGAGGTATTGCTTTGAAGTCTCGTGCCACTTGGAGTCGCACTTGGCTTTTTGAATTGTGGGGTGCGGGCACAGTTGACCGTGACTAGAAAAATGTTCCTGCTGGGGATGAAATGTGGAGATTGACCCTTGAGAGGGGGGGTATGGCACCCGTGACAGAACTTAGGGAGTTTGGAATCTGGAGAAGGACATCCTACTTTAGAGTGGGAGTTTCTATCCTACTTTCAATCTTTGACATGCCTTAAGGGCGGACCAGAAGAAGGTGTGCCTAACTGGGTGTCCGAGGACAGGGGCTGTGTCTTGATTTAGGCTGGAGATCTCTGACAAGGCCTTTTCTGAATTGATCTAGACTTGGAGGCGCGCGCTTCCTTTGTAGGCTTGGGACGCGTGCGCATTTAGACCGCTGGCGGGTGGCGCACGCGTCTGGGAGGCAGAATTCCGGGCTTGACATTTGCTGGCCAAAAGAACCCCCAACAACTATAATATCATCTTCTGTTCGACCACTTGATTCTCATAGCTCTTTTCTGCCATTTTTGAACATCATATTATTGCTTAACTTTGCTTGTGATCAACATTTTCCATGGCTTCCAATTCTTTTGCTCTTGATGCCTAGGTTGTTAGTGGGTATGAAAAGGACTTGGGCACTTTTGTGTATTCTTTCAAGACCCATCCCAAGAAGGCCTTCATTAAAGACTTCGGGTTCCGTATTATTTTCACTTTGCGGACGTTGAAGCCGGATTGGGATTTGTTGAGAGCTGCCGCGGCTTTCTGGAATTGCGATAGCCATACCTTCAACTTTTCAGCTAATGAAATGGTACCGACTTTTGATGATTTCGGGGCCATCCTTGGCATGCCTTTGGCCGGTCGGATTGCCGTCCCTAAATATCACCGTGGTACCATTGACTCTTGGGTTGAGTCACTGAATCTCCCTATTGAGGACGTGAGGAAGATGTTGCACGGTACTGTGATTGACATAACTGAGTTGCCGATGTTCTTCAGTTTACACTCGGAGGATCCGGTGGTTCAATCTTTCAAAGGAATGCCATGGCCGCTTGTCTCTTTAGTGAAGTACTGTTTGTTACACCTTCGGGACTGCGGATGTGCAGTTGGCTGAGATTATTTTGCAAGCCAAAGAGCAACAATTTTAGTATAATCCCTCTTATTGTGGGGGAGACGTTGCATGGCCTTGATGAGTTACATAGGACGGACAAGATGTGTCGGGGAAGCCCTTTGCTCTTGACCATATGGCTCCGAGAATGTGAATACCCCTTTCCGATGAAGCGACGCATGGGAAGTATCTTGTGATTATTTTTATTTACAAAGGGAATATTCTTAACGACATTAAAATTATGAGAGTCGCCACGCCGTTTTAATTAAAGGCAAAACATTGAAAAAAGCATGTTTAATGGGTTCGGGGGTCAAATTACAATAAGAGAAGAATATTGGACGTTATCACTCCTATTGCCTGAATTGATCGGTCTTTCTATCATGATGAATGTGTTAGTAGTGTGTTAGTGATTTAGACCGGATCCAAAGATTGCCTACGTTCCTCTCAATGTGAGAAGCTCTGGTCAGCGTAGTTCGCAGAGAATTAGAATAGGCAGAAGAATCGGGATCATGCATAATGAGGGGGGAATTACCTAAAGTTTAGGTTTAGAAGTAGTTCCTAGATCATCCTAGGGTTGATGAACCCTCGATCATCATCGGCTATGAAATAACATATAATTATGAGATCGCAAACCTAAATATAGCATAAATAAGGTTTAATCTATGAACACGAAGAACATGCGAAGAACATATATGAACATATGAATGAACATGCAAAGCATATGAAGAAACTATGAATAAACATGTAAGAACATGAATTTAAAAGATCTACATTAAGAATAATGCAAGAACACGAAGAAAAAGTTAGAAACTTACCTATGTTGGCAAGAAATAAACCTTAGATCTTCTTGAGTGTTTGAATGCTAATTAGAGAGCAAAATAGTGGTTAAGAACTCCAAAATTCGTACTTAGAGCTCTCAAAATCGGACCCCTAAACCAATGGAATGGAATGGTTTATATAGTAAACTGAGGGGAAGATCTGATGGTCAGGATCATCCAGCGCAAGGTTGGCCGCCTGGCCATGGTTGAAGCCGGTGACAATAGTGGCCGCATGGCCAAGATCAACGCGGAGCAAGGTTGGCCGCGTGGCCAAGGATGCCGCCTGACTTGATTCTTAAGCTAGGTTTCTGCATGGTTTTAAGGAAACCATTTACTACCTAATTTGATAGATTTTGTCATAATGAGATATTTTGGGAATCCGGGACAAGTCTTTACAAGGTTTCTAATTCCTATAAAGTCCTTGTATTTTTGGGAAAGTCCTAATAAACTCATTTTCAGGTCGGGTACTAACAGTAGCCGCTCGGCGACGCTTCTTGCAAGGCAATGTGGGGTCGACGATAAAGAAGGATCCGTCTGAAACATGAGTTCCAAAACAGATGAAAGGTAAGGGAACGGCTGAACCTTGGCAGGCGACCTACGTATCCGCGGGGGAATCAAGCCAAACGTAGTTCAAATCTGATGTAAATTGGGAATGACTGTCCTCTGATGGGGAACAAAGTCTTCTGCTGGCAAAATGCACCTGCTGGGGATGAGAGATGACCGCGTCAGTCGGGTGGCTGGACCTTTTCAGGTTTCCTACGTATCCTCTGAGGAATCAAGCCGGTCGTAGTTCGGAGCTATTGAGGAAAGACGGGACATCGAACTTCTGCTGTGGATAATAAACCTACGGGTACTATCTTGTATGAAGAACGAACATTCATAAGTAATGAAGTTATTTGGGAAAATTAAAGACTACATTGTCTAAACAATCCCAAGATGGAACGGTAAACGCGATCAGGATCGCCAGGGCTCCTGCCGATTGTGCTAACGTAATAGATGTCGGATCTCTCGCGAACAGAAACGCCGAGGCTTCTGCCAACCACGATCGATCAAGGATACGTATGTCATAGAGGCACCGAAGTCTCTACGATCATGCAAATCCTAATAATAGATGTTGGATCTCTCGCAAACAGAAACGCCGAGGCTTCCGCCAATCGCGATCGATCTAGGATACGTATTTCATAGAGGCGCCGAAGTCTCTACAATCATACGAATCCTAATAATGTTGCTGGATCTCTCGCAAATAGAAACGCCGAGGCTTCTGCCAATCACGATCGATCTAGGATGGTATGTCATAGAGGCGCCGAAGTCTCTACAACCATACAAATCCTAAGCAAATATTCGGTGAAGAATGGAAATTTTAAGGGGCTTTCCGCACCCAAAGGTAACGAATATCAGTCAAAATGTGTGCTAAGGGCATTTAAGATGAATTAAAGGGAAAAGATCAGGGACCAAAGTGGAATTTTATCTGAAGGGACAAGGTTGGCCGCGTGGCCAAACACACTAACTTGCAATAGTGGCCGCGTGGCCAAGACCGCTGAGTGTTCAGATCTCTTGCACACGGATCGTTGATCTGACGGCTGGGGTTGCAAGGGCATAAGTGGCCGTGTGGCCAAGGTTGCCGGCGGGCTGACTCTTGGTCACATCACCAGAAACCCTCCCTCTTGTTCTTCTTTTCTTCTTTCTTCTTCTTCCTTCCTCCATTGTTGACGAGTTAGAGAGAGAAATTGAGTTTTTAGAGAGAGAAAGCTCAGATTTTGATAATTTTGAAGACTTCATTTCACATATTTCTTGAAGCTATGGCAGATTGGATCAATGAGGCGTTATTTAGGGATTTTCCGGGCCAAGGTGGGTATATTCTTCCACAACAAGAGCAACAGGGATAGGGGCACGGTGATGCTCAGGGCGGAGGAAATGTAGGGGCTGACCCAGGAGCGGGTTTTGAAGCAGCGCCCTTGATTCCACGGGGCAGTTTGAGACCACGAGCCGCGACTCGGAATTATCGCGATAATCTAATGCGGTCTACGTTCGACCAAGATTACGATTTTTACATCGACTCTGAGCGTCATTGGTCGATGGGGCTTCCGGAGACGCGAGAGGTAAATTTCGAATTTTCACTCCTCACCTTCTCGCACATTTGTATGTTTTATGCACATAATATGAAATGCTAGAATAATGGAATGCTAGAATTTAAATTGCTAGAATTGTAGATTGCTAGAATGGTAACGTACCTGTGCTGTGTTTACCTGCAGAGGATCAAGGCTCGTGGGTCCACAGTGACTGTGGGTAAACTGTGGGCGTCCCTGCCGGAGGGACCGGGCGGTTTGCGTGCTCGGATCGAGGCTATGGGCTTTGGCCCATTCTTTGACAGTGTCCGCATGGTCGGGGCTACCCTGAAGGTGGCAGCGGTGATAGAGGTGTGCCGGGAGTTCTGGTGGGATACCACCCATACCTTCCCCTTCAGTTGGGGAGAGATTACCATCACGCCGACGGATTTCGCGGCCATCATAGGGTTGAGGTTTACTGGTACCCCTTTGCCTTTTGATGAGAGCTTGGCGGAGCGGCGGGACTATAGACAGGCTCTGCTGGGAGTAGATACCGACCTGGGAGGAGGTGTCAAGGGTTATGGAGTGGAGGCCGGGAAGGTAAATCGCTTGGTGGAGGTGGCTATTGAGGCCTTTAGTAGGGGGAATATGATTTGGATTGCTTGGTCCGGCTGTTCTTATGGTACAACTTTTCAGAGATTTTCTTTCCCAGTGGGGCTACTGTCTTCCGGTACTCACTGCTAGGGGCTTTGGTGGACTTGGACCTAGTCGGTGGGATTTCTTGGGATGGAGCCGGTTTGGCTGAGATTTACCGGGCATTGGACCATTGCTCGAGGGCTAGCTCGTCGGCCTTTGACGGGTTTTAGTTCGCCTTTGAGGTATGCTCTTGACTACCTTTCTTTTTCACATTGTTGAGATTTCCGCTCTATCTTTTGGTCTGAAATGTCTTTTTTCATTGTATGCACAGGCTTGGGTGTACGAGATCTTCGGTGTCTCCCCTTTTCAGTTGGTGATGAGTGCCAACAAGGTTGTTCCCATCATGTCATACTGGTGTAAAGGCAACAGGGCTCCTCCCCGCAGAAACCGGGATAGGAAGACGGTGGATGCTGCTGATCTGAGGAGGGTGTTCGCGATGTCTGAGCCCATCGGGGTTAGATTTTATCCATGGAGTCCGTCCAATGAGGCTTCGGTGGGTCCTTATGTTGGGTTTCGTAGATACATGCGCAGAGGAATTTAGCATTTAAAATTTTGAAACCCAAAGCCATGGATCCGTTCATATGATTGAATCAAATACAACATAAGAATAAAGGAATAAACTAACCCTTGATGGCTATCAAATTCTCTTGGTCTTTGGTGGAGATTTGAAGACTTGATCACGATCACAAAGCTTAAACACGAACTTTGAAGATGATGATTTTCACCCTCTAGCGGTATCCACACTTCGAGCGAATATCAAAGGAGCTTCTTTGATCTTGGTTGCTAGACCAACAACTATGAAACACGCTTTCACAATTGATATGACTATATGGAATTTTTCTTTTTTGTGTATTATTTTGTTCTTCAACAAAAGATGTCTTAGAACAAAATAAACTCTCTCTCAAACTCTTTGAGACTCACAAAAGGTTGTCCCTGAAGTTCTGGCCGAAATCCTCCTTTTATACACAAGCAAGACCTATTCCAAATAGGAAACTTGTGTCAAAAGACATTCCAAATCGAATTAGGAAAGCGCCAGCCGACAGTACTGTGCGGCCGCCCAAAAACATCCGTGCGGTCGCACAACTATCTGAAACAAAACTGATACAAAATTGAGCTAAGTGTGCGGCCGCCCAGTCCATACTGTGCGGTCGCCCACTTCCCCAGAATGTCAAGAATTTCCAAAATTCCAATATAGTCCTTTTAAAGATTCGTTCTATTGTGTGTGACCCTCTAGGATTATACTAAGTTGGCAATGGGTTCAAACATGAAACCATAAGATATGATTAGGTTCTAGCAAACCGTCATACCTACCCAAATAGTATAACTAGATACAAGTTCGCATTCCTTTAGAATATGTCATAATCCCTTTGTCCTCGATGTCATTGAACACAAGTCATGGTCAAACAGTCAACTTGTTTTGTTCAATACTTTCTCGATTCCGAATATGTTGATAATCCAAATGCCATTGATCCAATCAATCCATTTGAGTCCGGCCGAACATTTCATCAACATCATTCCTACGAGGGGCCCAAGCTTGACATCTCTCCGAGGAGGGACAAATCCATTTAGCTTATTATTCTTCCCTACGTGAATCCGATTATGCCAATCATACCCTTTATAACTTCCCGGTTAAAGGTAGCGTTTGAATATGTCAAACATAATGTTCATCAAGTGGAAGACTATAATAACTTCATGTCTAAGGATTCAAATGACATAACTAATATGAGATATATGTTTGACATAGACCATGACATAAATCTCATACAGCGGGTCATGTCCAGTACCTTGTTCCAAACAAGTACCCATAAATCTAACATGATCATCCCATGATCATTTAGCCTTTATACTAGTGCTTAACAAGTACTAGGGATGGAGATTATTATAAGTAAACATGAACAAATAATAATCAAAACATCTCTTTATTGATATGAAATAAATGATAACAATTACAACGTTTATTAAACGTGCCTAGGGCACCACTACCAACAATCTCCCACTTGCCCTAGGCCTAATCTCCCATGTATCTAATACCCATGGACCTAACATGACCATCATGTTTAGCTTGTGGAAGTGCCTTTGTCAGCGGGTCCGCAACATTGTCATCAGTAGGTACTCTGCATATATTTACGTCTCCCCTATCAACGATCTCTCGAATGATATGAAAACGCCAAAGTATGTGTTTGGATTTCTGATGTGCTCTTGGTTCCTTTGCTTGAGCAATAGCACCATTGTTATCACAATAAAGGTCTATTGGATTAGCAATACTAGGAACCACTTCAAGTTCAGTTATGAACTTCTTAATCCAAACAGCTTCCTTTGCAGCATCCGATGCAGCAATATACTCAGCTTCTGTTGTAGAATCAGCGGTTGTACTTTGCTTGGAACTCTTCCAGCTTACAGCTCCACCATTTAACATAAACACAAAACCCGATTGCGATCGGCTATCATCTTTGTCGGTTTGGAAGCTTGCATCCGTGTAAGCATTTACAACGAGATCATCTTCCATTCCTCCATAGACCAAAAACGAGTCTTTAGTTCTTCTCAAGTACTTAAGAATCGCTTTTACAGCTATCCAGTGATTTTCGCCAGGGTCGGATTGGTATCTACTTGTCATGCTCAAAGCATAAGATACATCCGGCCTAGTACAAATCATGGCATACATGATGGACCCAATTGCCGAAGCATATGGAACATCATTCATTTTCTCACGCTCATCGTTTGTCTTAGGACATTGAGTCTTGCTTAGAGAAACTCCATGTAACACGGGCAAGGTGCCTCTCTTAGAATTTTCCATACGGAATCTTCTAATGACCTTGTCAATGTATGTACTTTGGCTTAAACCAAGTAGCCTCCTTGATCTATCTCTATAGATCTTAATGCCAAGAATATATGCGGCTTCACCCATATCTTTCATTGCGAAGCACTTTCCTAACCAAGTCTTCACAGACTGAAGTGTAGGAATGTCGTTTCCAATGAGCAATATGTCATCCACGTATAAAATAAGGAATAGCACTATGCTCCCACTAATCTTCTTGTATACAAAAGGCTCATCTTCGTTCTTGATGAAACCAAACTCTTTGACCGATTCATCAAAACGGAGATTCCAACTCCTTGAAGCTTGCTTCAATCCATAGATGGATCTTTGCAATTTGCATACCTTAGAATCTTGTTCAAAACCTTCTGGTTGTGTCATATACACATCCTCTTGGAGTTTTCCATTCAGGAAAGCGGTTTTGACGTCCATCTGCCATATTTCATAGTCATGATATGCGGCAATGGCAAGCAAAATTTTTATAGACTTGATCATTGCTACTGGTGAAAAGGTCTCATCATAGTCAATACCATGAACTTTCCTATAACCCTTCGCTACAAGCCTAGCTTTGTAAGTATGCACCTTCCCATCCATATCAGTCTTCTTCTTGAAGACCCATTTGCATCCTATGGTTTTTACACCTTCGGGCGCATCAATCAAATTCCAAACTTGATTGTCTTGCATGGATTGCAATTCGGATTCCATGGCTCCAAGCCATTTGTCCGAATCAGGAGAAGACATCGCCTCTTGGTAGGTTGACGGTTCATCATTCTCAATGATTTCTACCTCATTACTATCCGTTACGAGAAATCCATATCTCTCGGGCTCGGATCGTAACCTACTAGATCTGCGAGATGCTTGTGTATTTTGAACAGGTTCCACAACTCCTTGTGGTTCTTGTTCTTGTTCCACTATTGGTTCAATGTTATTTTCTGGGTCTCGAATTTCTTCAAGATTTATTTTACTCCCACTGATTTCTTTGGAGAGAAACTCTTTCTCTAGAAAGACACCAGTTCGGGCAACAAACACTTTGTTGTCCTCTCGGTTGTAAAAGTAATATCCTTTAGTTTCCTTAGGATATCCCACGAAAATACATTTATCAGATTTGTGTGCAAGTTTGTCTGAGATAAGTCTTTTGACAAAAACTTCACAACCCCAAATCTTCATGAAAGATAGACAAGGCTTCTTTCCGCTCCACATCTCATATGGAGTCTTTTGAACCGATTTAGTTGGAACACGATTTAGTGTGAAAGCAGCGGTTTCTAGAGCGTAACCCCAAAAGGATATTGGAAGATCAACTTGACTCATCATTGATCGAACCATGTCTAACAAAGTCCGATTCCTCCTCTCGGACACACCATTCCATTGTGGTGTTCCGGGTGGAGTCAATTGTGAAACTATTCCACAATTCTTTAGATGATCATCAAATTCTTGACTCAAGTATTCTCCACCTCGATCTGATCGAAGTGCCTTTATACTTTTGCCAAGTTGTTTTTCTACTTCATTTTGAAATATTCTAAATATCTCGAATGCTTCACTTTTATGTTTCATTAGGTAAACATACCCAAATCTACTATAATCATCAGTGAAGGTTATGAAGTATTGAAATCCTCCCCTAGCATTGCTACTTAATGGTCCGCATACATCGGAATGTATCAACCCCAATAAGTCGCTTGCCCTTTCACCCAACTTGGTAAAAGGTGTCTTAGTCATTTTTCCAAGAAGACACGACTCACAAGTATCATATGACTCTAAGTCACATGAACCCAAAAGTCCGTCCCCATGGAGTTTTGAGATACGCTTCTCATTAATATGACCAAGACGGCAATGCCACAAATAAGTATGATTTACATCATTAGGTTTAGATTTCTTATTTACATGATAGACATTATTTTCATTCTTGACATCCAAGATATAAAGGCCATTAAATGAATTAGCAATACCATAAAGCATATCATTTAAATAAATAGAAAATTTCTTATTCTCAATAAGAAACTTAAAACCTTCATTATCCAAACAAGAAATTGAAATAATATTTCTGCTTAAATCCGGAACATAATAACAATTGTTCAAAACAAGAATTAATCCGGAAGGTAAAGTGACTTCATAAGTCCCTACGGCTAATGCAGCAACTCTTGATCCATTCCCCACACGTAGATCTACTTCACCTTCTTTAAGCAGTCTCCTATTCTTTAATCCCTGCACATTTAGACAAATGTGAGAACCACATCCGGTATCCAATACCCAAGAATCAGTGGTAGAAAGGAGAATATCTATCATATAGATACCTGAAGTCGACGCAGCCTTGCTGCCCTTCTTCTTCTTTTGCTCTTCCAAGAAAGCCTTGCAATTACGTTTCCAATGACCAATTTCTTGACAATGGAAACAGATTGCATCCTTTTGTGAATCAGGTTTTGCCTCAGAAGCCTTGGCAACCTTTCCTTGCTTATTTTGGGTTTGACAACTTTCTTACCCTTTCCTTTGGCACTAGCCTTCTTCCCATCATGAACCAAGAGCACGGGAGAACCTTTCTCACAATTTTCATCTCTGCAGTTTTGAGCATCCCATGCAACTCAGAGAGATTCTTATCCATTCCATGCATGTTATAATTCATTACAAACTGATTATAACTTTTAGGCAATGAATTAAGAATGAGATCCGTGGCTAGCTCCAATGGGATTGGATAGCCAAGTTTCTCAAGGTGCTCTACATAACCTTTCATTTTAAGAAAGTGAGGACTCACTTGTTGCCCTTCATTCATTTTACAAGTAGTGAATGCAACAATGGTCTTGTACCTCTCTTGCCTAGCTTACTCTTGAAACATGGTTCTCAACTCCACGCCTATCTCATAGGCTTCCAAATGTTCCAAACTTTGTTGGAGTTTTGAACACATAGCAGCAAGCATGAGACAACTTACATCTCTAGAATCATTACGATGTTTCTTGTAATTGTCTCTTTCTACCCTAGGGGCAGTAGGCGGTGGTTCAGTGGGGAGAGGCCCATCGAGAATGTACAACTTATCTTCTTGCCTAAGAACGATTCTTATGCTACATCCAATCCATAAAGTTGGTACCATTCTCTTCGAGCTTATCCTTCTCAAGGATCGATCGCAACGACATTGATTGAGTGTTATTAGTCATTATCTACAAATATGGAAAAATTTCCAAAATTTAATAAGTACCGGTTTTCATTAAAGAGATAAATAATGTATTTTAAAACAAAATACTCCCACCAAATTATACAACCTTCTTTATACATCCAATGTATATATAATTTAAATGGGTTGAGATCCCGCTTTAATCTAATTTTGAGTACGCTTTGGCGCACCGCTCAAAATTAAATCTATTAGGTAGACAACTCTTGTCAATCATATCTCATATGACTCTCAGTTCTTTTCATGAGATTCTTTAAGATATCCAATTTCAAAAAGCATGTTAAATCTCATCTTTGCCTTAAGCCCAAAACTGTTTTGAGGCTTAATTAAGTCCAACCATTTTAAACGCATAGGAAACTCTTATTCACTCATCTTGCTCAAACATGAATAAAGTCAATGCACCTCGCTTTGGCGAGCCCACATAAAATTACTCATGTATAAACAAGTGTTTTAATCATGGCATGGCAAAAGGACTTAAAACTTTCTTTGAAGGTTCATCACATATAGCATATAACACATTTATGAGCACATAATATAAACATGTTACACATCAAGTTTAGCCACTAAATTAATCTCCATTAATTTAAGCATGGTATTTATGTGTCATTAGTTTCTCTATAATTATGAGGATGAGACTATTTCAACTTTGGTTATTATTTCCAAATCAAGACAACAAGAAGTGCGGTCGAACTAAGCCATTAGGCAACCACAATCCCGCACTAATTCAAGAAACCAAGATAGTAGTTCATGTGGCCGAAACTAAGCAATAGATGGTCTTGATGAACGTAGGCCAATTGCATTCACAATTCCACATGGATCTCCAATCATTGAATCAAGAACTTTGTTTCTCAATTTTAGCAATTATGAACTCTTCATAATTCTAACTTCGTTTTATCTTTGAAACTTTGATTGCGATCAAGTTTGGGAAACACAATCTCGATGAACGCAGATTAGCCATCCAAACCTTGAACCAATCTTAGAATCACAAGACTAAAACAAATAGGAAAATCAAACCCCAAAATCCACACACAAACCAACTACCCAAAACCCATTCCAGATCAGCAAGTCTGGACTGGTTATGTTACTGGTTTTGTTGATTTTTTTTCGAAAATTCCAGATCCTGTTTTTCAACCAAAATCAGACCTTCTGATCCCCTTGTGCGGCTGCCCAAAAACCCTTGTGAGGTCGCCCAAAACTGTGCGGCCGCCTAAGGCGTTTTGTGCGGTCGCCCAGTGCCATCAGAATGTGCAGAATTTCAAAGTTCGAAAATTTTGTCTCAAAATCGTTTTTCCCCGATTATTAAAACTTTGATCCAATCAAAAATTAATAATCAACAATTCTGAATCCACCATAATTTATTTATTGCGATTGAATCGTGCGATTAAAGTTGCAAAACGATAAACCACATAAAATCACAAAACACATAAACAACATATATTCCAATATTCAAATCATGCAAGGCACATAAACAATTTATATACACATAACATGATCCAAGTATTGAATTAATCAACATGAACGGGGCTCTGATACCACTGTTGGGTTTCGTAGATACATGCGCAGCGGAATTTAGCATTTAAAATTTTGAAACCCAAAGCCATGGATCCGTTCATATGATTGAAATCAAATACAACATAAGAATAAATGAATAAACTAACCCTTGATGGCTATCAAATTCTCTTGGTCTTTGGTGGAGATTTGAAGACTTGATCACGATCACAAAGCTTGAACACGAACTTTGAAGATGATGATTTTCACCCTCTAGCGGTATCCACACTTCGAGCGAATATCAAAGGAGCTTCTTTGATCTTGGTTGCTAGACCAACAACTATGAAACACGCTTTCACAATTGATATGACTATATGGAATTTTTCTTTTTTGTGTATTATTTTGTTCTTCAACAAAAGATGTCTTAGAACAAAATAAACTCTCTCTCAAACTCTTTGAGACTCACAAAAGGTTGTCCCTGAGTTCTGGCCGAAATCCTCCTTTTATACACAAGCAAGACCTATTCCAAATAGGAAACTTGTGTCAAAAGATATTCCAAATCGAATTAGGAAAGCGCCAGCCGACAGTACTGTGCGGCCGCCCAAAAACATCCATGCGGTCGCACAACTATCTGAAACAAAACTGGTACAAAATTGAGCTAAGTGTACGGCCACCCAGTCCATACTGTGCGGTTGCCCACTTCCTCAGAATGTCCAGAATTTCCAAAATTCCAATATAGTCCTTTTAAAGATTCGTTCTATTGTGTGTGACCCTCTAGGATTATACTAAGTTGGCAATGGGTTCAAACATGAAACCATAAGATATGATTAGGTTCTAGCAAACCGTCATACCTACCCAAATAGTATAACTAGATACAAGTTCGCATTCCTTTAGAATATGTCATAATCCCTTTGTCCTCGACGTCATTGAACACAAGTCATGGTCAAACAGTCAACTTGTTTTGTTCAATACTTTCTCGATTCCGAATATGTTGATAATCCAAATGCCATTGATCCAATCAATCCATTTGAGTTCGGCCGAACATTTCATCAACATCATTCCTACGAGGGGCCCAAGCTTGACATCTCTCCGAGGAGGGACAAATCCATTTAGCTTATTATTCTTCCCTACGTGAATCCGATTATGCCAATCATACCCTTTATAACTTCCCGGTTAAAGGTAGCGTTTGAATATGTCAAACATAATGTTCATCAAGTGGAAGACTATAATAACTTCATGTCTAAGGATTCAAATGACATAACTAATATGAGATATATGTTTGAAATAGACCATGACATAAATCTCATACAGCGGGTCATGTCCAGTACCTTGTTCCAAACAAGTACCCATAAATCTAACATGATCATCCCATGATCATTTAGCCTTTATACTAGTGCTTAACAAGTACTAGGGACGGAGATTATTATAAGTAAACATGAACAATAATAATAATCAAAACATCTCTTTATTGATATGAAATAAATGATAACAATTACAACGTTTATTAAACGTGCCTAGGGCACCACTACCAACACCTTATGTAGTGGAGTTGACCGCCTCTAGGATTCTGCTTGTGGGTCTCACTGGGGAGGCCATGTATCTCGGAGAGAGGGTGGTTCGTCAGCACAGGGCTGGTGCGTTACCGTGGGCTCCTTATGACCCTCCTCGGGATATGCTCCGTCCCGCGAGGTTGGCGACTTTCTTGGCTTCGACTCCGGCAGAGCATTACAGAGGGAGTGATGACTATGCCGGCTACGTGCGGACACGGCTGATCAGCCCTCAGGTTCGGGCTAGGATGCTATCGGGAGATGGATCAAGCTCGGCCCGTATGTTGGTCGGAGTCGGCCTTTGGTTGACATGCCCCTTCGCTCGGGTAGCGTGAGAGTGATGAGGGGCGGCCGGGAGGTGGAGCTTAGCTTGGAGCCGACTGCTGCAGATCTTGTTGAGGAGACATTCATTCCTCCGCCCGACGCTGGGGTACAACTTTGTGCTTTATATTAGTCATGTTTGCACACACCTATTTCTTTCTGCATTGTAATCATTTGCCTTGGCTTCCCTTTCAGGTGACTCGTGAGGCATATATCCGTTCATCTCGGCGGGAGAACGTGTTGATGCGCTTACTGAGGGAGGCGTACCATTCATGTACTTGTCAGAGGGACGACGTTGCGTCACCCCAGCGTCGTGAACGGTCTCCGAATGGTGCGGGCTCTTCTCACATTGGTGGTCGAGCGGTCCGGGGACGGAGTTCGGGTGCCGGTAGCTCTCGGGCTTTAGCGCGGCGTGGAGACACCACGGAGGAAGATTCTGATTAGGCGGGGTCCATCTTTATTTCCTACACTGTTAGCTAGTAGAGAGCAGAGAGATATGTATGTATAGAACCAATGTATAAAATGCATGTATGTATATTATGTTCTAAAAATGCAATTTTATTGTGGGAGCCTACTTGTGCAAACTAGTTATTTTACAAATGTTCCTAATTTTATACAATGCATGAGCCATGGAGGGGGGCAGGTACGTAGTTGCATGGATCCGTCACGGAGTGGGAGGAAATAAACTGGATTTTTGCATGGAGCGATGTTGGCCGCATGGCCATGGCGAGGCCCAGAGCAATGTAGGCCGCCTGGCCATGGCAAGATCCGGAGCAATGTTGGCCGCGTGGCCTAGGACGAAGTTGGCCGCCTGGCCAAGGACAATATCGGCCGCGGGGCCAAGGACATATGTGGCCGCGTGGCCAAATCCTGCGCCGCCTCCGGTTTTCCTTTTCCTGGCAAGAATCGGGAGTTGTGTATTATTTAATGGGAGTTTGTGTCCTATTCAACTTCGTACCAGCAGCCCTTTTGATCAATTTTGAGTTCCAATCGTCAACTTGCTCTTCTTTTGTCATGGATCACAATGCAAGGCTTTCTAGACTTGAAAAAGGAGCTTTCATAACATCTTTGGAGAAGTGGGTTGCTAAGATATCCGGTCCTTGTCGTAGGAAGTTTGAGAAGCGCTATGGGATCAAGTGTCTTTGGTCATTCTTGCACATGAACTCTAACACTAACCTCTTGCAAGCTTGCGGGAAGTTTTGGAATGACACTCTTCATGTTTTCAACTTTTCTTTTAATGAGATGGTACCCACTTATGAAGACATCAAGGCGCTTTGCGGTTGTGAAGGGAAGGGTACACTTGCATTGCCCTTTGATTTTATTTCTTTGCATGACAAATTGATAGCCTTTGGTGTGCCCGCAGATGACCTTGGTAAGTATGCTAGAGGTGGCTACGTCGACCTTTCTTGGATGCCAAGGCACTTTTTGCATGCGGATGTGACCTCGGACCGTTCTTTGGACCATCTTGCCTTGTGTTTATTTGCTTCTATTCTTTTCCCTTCCGAAGTCGGATGTGCTAGTGAGGGATGTTCGACCATGGTGAATGCCGCTCGTTCGGGACATGACATTGTACCGGCCATCCTTGGGGAGCTCATTTGTGGGATTCCTCATCTTGCGGTTTATGGCGGGATGCCGTGCGGCAGTGATAGACTTTTGACCATGTGGTTGCAAGAAAGGCTCCGAGTGAACAAGCCAGTGGTTTCTTCGGCGGTGACCCCATGGATGCACCGTATTAGAGGTATGGAGGGGAGGTTCGAGGGCATGACTCTCAAGGGTTGGGAGAGGTACTTGGCGGAGATGGTGACCGATGACATCAAGTGGGTGGTGCCCCATTGGCACATTAATTCTGTAAGGGAGAAACAAGTCGGACTGCACATGATTAAACTTCCGTCATTTTCTGGGACCACTTTCTACTACCCTGCTAGAGTACTCCGTCAATACAGTCTAGTGCAAACCATCCCCGAGGGTTGGGACGAGGAGAGGACCCGTTTTCCTTTCGGCATACTTCATTTGGATGATAGCGCTTCGGTTCTCCTTTCTCAAATGTGGGGCGAGGCCGGTTTTGGCCATAGGACTCTCATCACACGCTCCAACAACACCTACCTATCACGAGAGTATTTGGATTGGTTTGTGGAGAGACTTGGGCAAACGGAGCAGACTCTAGAGACCCTAAGGGGCACTATTTTGGCATCCTGTGCTCCTAGTTGTTCGTTGAGGATGAAGGAGGCGATGGCTTATGAGAGGAAGAGGAGTCAGAGCATGGTTAATGGAGATGGAGCGGGGACTTCAAGGAAGAGAAAGGATGGAGAGGCTCCTAGTGTCAAAGCAAAGGGGTTAGTGAATTTGAGAGGAGGTTTTGTGAGAACCCTAACAAGAAGCAGTTCGCCGTGGTCAAAGCAAGAAGAAAGGGACCGAAGGCACGAGTGGCACTAAAGGGTAGTTCCGAGGATCCTTCCATAGTCGTTGCAAACACATTGTTTTTTAATTTAGTTACTTTGTTTTAGTTTCGATTTCAGAATAGGTTATTTATTCAAAAAGTATGTCAAGCTTAGACTCATCGAATAAGTGTTAACATGCAATGACTATGGAAATAAATGTTTTTGCTTTCAGAAAATACAACTTCTATCTTTATTGCTTGACAAGATTTGGATGTTTATTTGTTTTTTAGACCGCACCTTTTGGAAGGCTGCCTACGTTCCCCTTTTACAAATAGGACTAAGGGGCTCAGGTCACCGTAGTTCACTCCAGTCAGACTAGAATGATTTTAAAGAAATGGAAGATAGAAGGGGGAATGCTCTAACTTTTGCCTAGACCGCCCTTGCGGGTTTTCGATCTAGCGAGCTTTGTACGCACCCTTATTTTGCATAGACCGCCCTTTGCGGGTTTTCAGTCTATCGGGCTTCTTTTTGCGTAGTAAACATTTTTTTTTTTTTTTTAAGAGGGGGAGTCTAGTCATAGTAGCGTCTGAGCTTGCTGAGGTTGACTGGTTCCTTGAACGGGTTGCCATCCAAATCTGCCATTCTGACCGCTCCTCCGGAGAAGATTTCTGTACTACAAACGGTCCTACCTAAGTGGGGGCCCATTTCCCGAAGGGGTTGAATTTGTTGGGTAAGCGTGCTTTGAGCACCAAGTCTCCTTCCTTTATGTCAACAGGCTTGACCTTTTTATTGAAGGCTTTTGTCGTTCTCCTTTGATAGGCCCAGATGTGTTCCATGGCCTTCAATCTGCGTTCGTCGAGTGTTGCCAACTGATCATAGCGACTACGAAGCCATTCTACCTCATTCACTTGGTTCTCGAGCAAGATCCTCAAAGATGGCACCTCCAACTCAATAGGGAGCACTGCCTCCATGCCGTACGTCAAAGCATAAGGGGTCTCTCCAGTAGCGGTGCGGACTGACGTTCTGTACCCCCAAAGTGCTAATGGTAACTTCTCGGGCCAATCCCGTCCTTGCGAAGCCATCTTGCGAATTATCTGCTCTATCGTCTTGTTGGCCGCCTCAACCGCGCCGTTAGTCTGTGGATAGTATGGGGAAGATTTCTTTCGTTCGATCTTGAATTCTACAAGCAAGCGAGCACACTCGGCTTCGAAATGACTGCCATTATCTGATATAATGAGGTTAGGAACTCCATACCGACACATGATGTTCTCTTTGATAAACTGTGCTACCTTCTTGGAATTCAGCACCTTGTAAGACTGAGCTTCGACCCATTTTGTGAAGTAGTCGACCGCGACGAGGACGAATTCATGACCATTACTACCGGCCGGCGAGATCTTCCCAATAATGTCTATACCCCACGTGGCGAATGGCCAAGGCGTGGTGGAACTATACAATTCGTGTGGAGGGATGTGGTTGAGGTTGGAGCATACTTGGCACTTGTGACACCGTCGAACCCATTGAATACAGTCTGTCTCCATGGTAATCCAATAATAGCCCAGCCGAGTGATCTTCTGTCTAAGAATCCTTGCATTCATGTGGGGTCCGCACAACCCGTTGTGTACTTCTTCCATTATTGCTTCAGCTTTCTTGTTGTCGACACATAAGAGCAACAGACCATCGTAATGCCTCTTGTACAAAGTATCGTCTAACAGCACAAACTGCCCCGCCAATCCTTTTGAGTGCTTGCAGACTCTTGGCCTTCATATCTCCGTCAAAGGACATCTCTCCGTGCTTAAGGAATTTGTAGATTTGGGCGTACCATTGATCTCCGTTTACCTCGGCATCGATCTGGATTTCGCAGCAATAGGCGGGGTTCTCCCTTCGTCCAACCCTGAATGGTTTCACGGACCTTCCCTCTGGAATTTTAACTAAGGAGGCCAATGTAGCTAGAGCATCCGCGAACCTATTTCTGTCTCGCGGCAGGAAATGGAAGGTAACTTCTTTGAACTGTGCTATCAACTCATCCATGTAACCTTGGTACCGCTGCAGGCAAGGATCAATAGTTTTCCATTTCTTCGCCGTTTGGTTAATAATCAAAGCAGAGTCTCTATACACTTCTAACTCTTTCACGTTGCGTTCTAGGGCGGCCTCCAATCCGGCTATACACGCCTCATACTCGGCGGCGTTGTTGGTTGCTGAAAAGTTCAGCTTGATGGCTATGGGAGTGTGCTCATCTTTGGGATCAATAAGTAGGAGTCCGACTCCATTCCCTCGTTGTTTGCAGCTCCGTCAAAGAATAATTGCCACCTTTCTGCGACCTCAATTGCGAAAATGTCGTCGTCCGGGAACTCGAGGTCGGGTCCTCTTGTCTCGGTGCTTGGAGAGTCTGCGAGCTGATCGTCCATTGCCCTCCCCTTGATTGCTTTCCTCGGTACATAAGTAATGTCGAACTCTCCCAAGAACACTGACCATTTAGCGAGTCTCATAGACAGGGAGGGTTTATCAAACAGGTACTTGATAGGATCCATTTTCGAGACTAGTAAATCGGATGGGATACCATGTAGTGCTTAAGCTTCGTCACCACCCATACTAGGCCTACGCAGGTCTTCTCGAGCGCGGAGTAATTAAGCTCGCTACCTTGTAACTTTCGGCTGACAAAGTACACTGCATTCTCAATCCGGGAATCTTTGGCTTCTTGCGCTAACATGGCTCCGACGGCGGTGTCTGTCACAGTTAAGTATAGTAGCAACGGCTTCTCCTTATGCGGCGGGCGCAGGATTGGGGTATTCACCAAATATTGTTTGATCCTTTCGAAGGCTATCTGGCAGTCATGATCCCACTCCACACTGGCTGTTTTCCTCATTAACTTGAAAATTGGTTCGCAGATGGTGGTCAGCTGATTGATAAACCGACTGATGTATTGCAGGCGTCCCATGAACCCTTTTATCTCCGTCTCGGTACGGGGTGGCTTCATCTCCAGGATGGCTTGAATCTTCCTTGGGTCGGCTTCGATCCCATTCTCGGTGACCATGTAACCTAATACTTTCCCTCTACGAACTCCAAAGGTGCATTTCGCCGGGTTCAAACGCATGGCGTGCTCTCTCAACCTATTGAAGAATTTTCTGAGATCTATCAAGTGTTGGCCATCAGACCCCTTTGAATGTATAATCATGTCATCCACGTACACCTCAATCTCCTTGTGGATCATATCGTGGAATAAAGTCATTACTGCCCGTTGGTAGGTAGCCCCGGCGTTCCTCAGCCCAAATGGCATGACAGTATAGCAAAAAGTCCCCCATGGGGTGGTGAAAGCTGTTTTTTCTTGGTCCTCCTTGGCCATCTTGATTTGGTTATAGCCGGCAAACCCATCCACAAACGACTTGACCTCATAGTGGGCGGTCGCATCCACCAACATGTCGATATTTGGCAAGGGGAAGTCATCCTTTGGTGTAGCTTTGTTGAGATCCCGAAAATCCACACATACTCTGACTTTACCGTTGGATTTCTTGACAGTCACCAGATTTGATAACCAAGTTGGATATTCGATCACCCTGATGAAACCCACACGGAGTAGCTTCTCAATCTCTTCCTTCACTTGCAAAGACCATTCCGGCTTAATGCGGCGCAGCTTCTGCTTGACTGGCTTAGCGTCTGGTGCTGTCGGGATTCTGTGCTCTACGATCAAGTTGTCGAGCCCTGGCATGTCCTTATAAGACCATGCAAACACATCCACATATTCTTTGAGTAGCTCAATTAGTGCTTCCCTTTCGGCTCCGCTGAAGAAACTCCTAATCTGCGTTTCCTTAGGCTCGGCTTCGGTTCCCAAATTCACGCATGTTAACACCTCATCGGCAGCTTGGGCTCGAGATTCTTTTTGATTAATAACCTGTTCTGAGATCTCTTTAATGTATTCATCATTTAATGTGTCTGTGTCTGCCTCTTCTAATGAATCGTTATTAACTAAGTGTATATCTTTAGTTTGATTATTAGCCAATTTATCAGTTAAAAAAGTGACTATGGAGGGATACTCGGAAAGGTCGAGGGTTTCATTCATGGCAAAAGGGAAAATAGCGTTTGCAACAAGATCATAGTCTTCAGACGTAAGGTCGTCAGACTTAGAGGAAGACTCAAATTCAAAATGTAAAACACTAGACTCTGGGGACGGGGATTTTGGGTGAGTGACAGGAGATGCTGCAGGAGTGGCGACAGGAGAAGGAGTAAGCCCCAGTGTTCCCATCATAAATTCCGGAGTAGCTATAGGTCCCCCAATGATGCACCAATTCTTGAGCTTGTCCCCCATGGGTACCACCAATGTCCTTGGGTCCACCTTATCCTCAGAATCATCTCTAATGACGGCAACCATGTCTTCGTGCAGCCCCAGATTACCCAGATGTTGAAGTAGATATTGGCCGTCCCACGTCTCAGTCAAACTTGGAGTTTCTGCGGCTTCTATTGCTGGCTTGTCAAGGGTTGCGGCTTCAAGTTGATCTGCCAAGTCATCTGCAACCTTGGTGGAGTACTCATGCCTGATGGTTCTAACCCTGCCCGTGGCTTCGTCATATTCCATGTAAGTCAGCTTCATGTTGGACCGATCGAATTCCACTTCTCTGAAAATCTCGAATCCTTTCTGTAATTTCCCGGTGTGGTCAATCCATGGCTCGGCGAACTCAAAACACGAAAACTCCTCGCCTTCCCTGAAAAAGTAGCTGTTCAGGGACAGGCGGTATGGCCGCATTTCAGGCTTTTTGCAGGGAAGCTTCATCTTATTATGCAATTCTATCCTTTGTTGCTCCATCTTGTCTTCAGGAGTAAGGGTGTATCCTAGACCGAACAACCCTCGATGATTAACCTCTTCAACCAATTCTGTGGGGCCTTGCAAGTTCCTACCTAGCCCCAGCCCCGGTATAAAACCCATGTTGCGCAGTATCTTGACAACAGGTGCCACTTTGTCCGTTGTTTTGGTGAGGTCGATGGTACAGATCTGTGCTTGAGCGACTATTTCGAAGCCATTGAAGAGTCGGCTCTCTTCTCCATGCTGAATCTGTAAGACAGGAACGCCCTTGGTGTCTGTCCCTTGGGCAGTTACGAGATCACTGTAGATGATGGTCACTTCATTACCAGATTGAAATTTCACACACTGGTTTAGGGAAGATGGGACAGCGCCCGACTGATGTAACCATGGCCGGCCGAGGAGGAGTGAGAAGGTTGTGGGGATATCGATGATGTGGAAATCGGTTGGCAGGATCTTTGTTCCGATGGTAATGGGCAAGGTGACTTCGCCTATCACGGCGCGGCATGTAGAGTCATAAGCTTTGATGGTTTGCTTGGATGGGCGTAAATCAACACCATGAACGCCAACCACATCCATCATCCTTGAAGGCAGGATATTAATAGCAGAACCATTGTCAATGAATACACGGGAATCTTCTTGCCATTTACTTCGACAGTGATGTATAAAGGCTCATTATGATCAACTCCGAACACTGGCTTGTCTAGCTCCGAGAAAGTGATGATGTTTCTATAGTGGATATTACCAATCATGTGGGTGACGTCCTCCGGGGTAATAGTGGATGGTACCATGGTGGCGGCGAGGTTTTGCTCGAGCATGAGGCGATGGGCTAGGGAGGAGGTGAGTAGGGACCATAGTGAAATATGGGCTTGGGTTTGTTTGAGTTGAGTGAGGATAGGGTCTTCTTTGTCTAGGTCGGCTTGCTCGGGTTCCTTCCCAAAGACTTTCTTTGCACCCTTCGGGTCGGATTGGTACACTTGATCGGATCTTGTAAGGAGACAAACTTCTGCACGTAGCTCCTCCAAAGACAATGGCGAGTCATGACAAGGGAGCAAAACTTCGGTCTTTTCGGCCTCCTCGAAGATTTCGGCCCAAGAAAGAGGTTGAGGGGCTTGGGACTCTCTTCCTCTAGAGATTCGACTTCACTCACTAGTTCTTCTAAAGACAACAAGTAGCAAGAAGATTCTTTATTATTAGTCATTGAAATACAACCCATTTCATCACAGTCCGCCACAACAGGCTCGGCCGGATCAGTGATCTCACTAAGTTCTACCATGAGTACATTGCTAGCTACATAATCTCTAGGGTCTTCGACAACTCCCTTGTGGATGAGCTCTTGCACGGCCTTCTTGAGTTCAAAGCATTCTTCGGTAGTGTGACCGGTGCACTTGTGGTAGTGGCAAAACTTCGACAAATCGCAACCAAGGCGGGGAAGGTGTCCTTCTAATGGTTCGAGCATTTCTAACGTCACCAATGCCATGAAGATATCCACCATCGTGAGCCCTATCTTGTCAAAGGCATCCATGAGCTCTAGGATACTAATCTGGCATGTTTGCACCATATTCACCCCACCCCCATTGTTAGGAAGAGGGTTATTCACCACATTAGGACCCTTCGGCTTCTCAATCTTCTTGTCATTGATCAACCCTTGTACTATGCGCTTCAATTGAATACAACCATCCGTTGTGTGCCCGATGTGCTTGTGATACTTGCAGAACTTGGAGGCGTCCAAATCGGTTCTTGGGTAGGCGGGTTGGTAATTCTCTAAAGGCTTGATAAGATCTCTCTTGACTAACACGTCAAAGACCTTCCCCATGGGCATACCAAAATCATCAAAATGCTCCCTCTGTTGTGGAGCCCCATTCCTTGTTACGGCTTGGACATCTAGCGGGACCTTTTTTGGACCATATTCACTTGGCCGACGGCATCCTTTCCACCCCTAGGAGGCGCAGGCGCAGTAGGAGCCTTGTAGCGGAAGGAGTTGTTGTTGTTGGTCTTTGGGCTTTCCTTTGGCGGCACAATCCCAGTGAACCCTGCTTCGTACCTTACTCCGGCGTCAACCATTTCCCGCAAATCAGGGAAGTAACCATTACCTATAGCTGCTTTCATCTCCGGTAGCAAGCACTTGTAGAAAATCTGTTTCTGTTCCTTCGCTTTTGGTGGGTATTGGACCTCGCACAACCGATGATTCCACCTCTTGTAAAAATCATAAATAGCCTCGCCGGGCTTTTGCATAGTGTTCTCAAGGTCGGTTCGATTCACATGACAATCCAAGTTAGCTTGATACTTCTCACAGAAAATGGCACTGATTTGATCCCACGTTTGCCTCTCGCTTGGTTCTAGCCCCAAGAACCAATGCAGAGCTATACCATCCAAAGTGCTATGAAATACGCGAGCCATTTGTTCGTTGGTGCAGTCACGAGCCCTCATGGCCAACACATAACTATCCAAATGAGTCTTAGGACACGAGTCACCATGAAACATTACCACCTTAGGCATCTTGAAATCCTTGGGGAGAGCCCCTACTTGGCTAGGGTTGATTGTCTTGGTAGTCGGTGCACTTTGCTTATCCACGGTCTCGATCAACTTTCGCATTTGCTCTTGCATGGCCATAACCACAGGGTGATTGGAGATGTCGGGGATAGTTTCTGACAGAATGACGGGAGGAGTAGTGGAAGCAGTAGCCGCGGCCATCCCAATACTCAGAGGCAACAAGGGTGTGGGTAGTTTGCTAGCGGAGAGGTAGCCACCAAGCAGTTCAGGGGGAGGTTCATAGATAGCCTTGTTCTTGCTCATGGTAGTGAAACCTTGTTGGGTGTAGAGAGAAGGAGGTGGAACATTGCGGTAGCTTGGGAATGGGGAGGCAGTGGCATTGGTGTTGGGGGGAGAGTTGGTATTGACCTCTTCATCCTCGACATAAATGAAATTCTCCCCATCGGGCACCAGTTTAGTCCCCTTTTGTTGAATGTGACCCTTCAACTGTTGGTTCTGGTCTTCCAACATCTTGTTGCTTTCCTCGAGATTCCTGATCTTGGCTTCGAGACCGGCGAGGAAGTTCTGGAGTCTTGGGGGAATACCATTGAGAGTAGCCTCAGTGTTGAGCTCGGCGGCACTGGCAGGAGAAGCAGAGGCTGAAGCTGAAGCGGGAGTTGACATTGCTGATGACGAGACTGAGAACGTGGACGGAGTAGAAGCTTCGCGTTGTAGTCGACCACCCGAACGGATCCAAACTTGCTTTACTGAAAGGTTGAAGGGCAATGAAGCTTTAGGAGAGGGGGAAGGCTCATGCAAAGTATATTTTAATTTACAAAAACATACATTATTTACATCCTAATTGGTTGGAAGGGGTACCCCTTTTTCGTAACTAGTTAGAAGACTACGATCAGTGGAGGCCATCATTACGTCTATAGACCCCTCGTTTTTCACCTGCATTGCACACCCCCAAACGGACAATTTGGGCGAGGGTCCTATAGGGCAAGCGGCTTCCACCAACCATCAGATCCTACGACTAACCCTTCCTTAAAGGCATTTAACATGACGTCTATGTTACATCCTACGCAAGTTAATCATGAGCGGAGATCTTGACAATAAACACTCATCTCACCATGGCACGTCCCTTGTAGGGAAATCACTTTTTTGTGCACTTTCTCTCAAAGATCTTGATTCATCATTGACTTGGGGATGACTCGACATAGACAGCACGTTAATTGACTATTAAGAAAAAGCTAGCCAAACCAACCGGTCAAAACCTAGGTGTGACACCTATACTAGTGTGGGTTGACATGGGTTAGGTAAAAGGTTCCCACCGTATACGGTGAGTGGAATAGACGAGTGACTCGAAAAGAGTGCGGCAGTAGCACACAAATTCCTGCACATCGAATACTCCGGGTAATGGGGACCTGTGTAGTGCTGACACGGACTAGTGGTAGTGTGTGGCAAGAAACAAATTCTTTTTAAGGAGAAAAGAGAGAAGTTTTTAATGTTAGAATGATGCTATGCAATGTAATGCAGGAGAAGGAAAATAATGTACAAGGGAGCATAGCAGAGTTTTGTTTGACCCTAATACTAAGACGAAGATAACAAGGGTACATGGTACAAGGTACAAGATACAAGTATTAACATGGCGGAGTGTGCGGGTGCATGTGTAAAGATAGCAAGTGCGTGCATGTGTAAACATGGCAGGTGTGTGCATGTGTAAACATGGCAGGTGTGTGCATGTGTAAACATGGCGAGTGTGTGAGGTGCATGTGTAAACATGGCAAGTGTGTATAGGGTGCATGTGTAAACATGGCAAGTGTGTGAGGTGCATGTGTAAACATGGCAAGTGTGTGCATGTGTAAACATGGCAAGCATCATGATGTGCACGAAAGTTAGACCCACTAAGTTTGAAAAAGTTTCAAAGCAGTCCCCAGCAGAGTCGCCACTGTGAATACCCCTTTCCGATGAAGCGACGCATGGGAAGTATCTTGTGATTATTTTTATTTACAAAGGGAATATTCTTAACGACATTAAAATTATGAGAGTCGCCACGCCGTTTTAACTAAAGGCAAAACATTGAAAAAAGCATGTTTAATGGGTTCGGGGGTCAAATTACAACAAGAGAAGAATATTGGACGTTATCACTCCTATTGCCCGAATTGATCGTTCTTTCTATCATGATGAATGTGTTAGTAGTGTGTTAGTGATTTAGACCGGATCCGAAGATTGCCTACGTTCCTCTCAATGTGAGAAGCTTAGGTCAGCGTAGTTCGTAGAGAATTAGAATAGGCAGAAGAATCGGGATCATGCATAATGAGGGGGGCATTACCTAAAGTTTAGGGTTTAGAAGTAGTTCCTAGATCATCCTCGGGTTGATGAACCCTCGATCATCATCGGCTATGAAATAACATATAATTATGAAGATCGCAAACCTAAATATAGCATAAATAAGGTTTTAATCTATGAACACGAAGAACACGCGAAGAACATATATGAACATATGAATGAACATGCAAAGCATATGAAGAAACTATGAATAAACATGTAAGAACATGAATATAAAATATCTACATTAAGAATAATGCAAGAACACGAAGAAAAAGTTAGAAAACTTACCTATGTTGGCAAGAAATAAACCTTGGATCTTCTTGAGTGTTTGAATGCTAATTAGAGAGCAAAATAGTGTTTAAGAACTCCAAAATTCGTACTTAGAGCTCTCAAAATCGGACCCCTAAACCAATGGAATGGAATGGTTTATATAGTAAACTGAGGGGAAGATCTGATGGTCAGGATCATCCAGCGCAAGGTTGGCCACCTGGCCATGGTTGAAGCCGGTGACAATAGTGGCCGCGTGGCCAAGATCAACGCGGAGCAAGGTTGGCCGCGTGGCCAAGGATACCGGCTGACTTGATTCTTAAGCTAGGGTTTCTGCATGGTTTTAAGGAAACCATTTACTACCTAATTTGATAGATTTTGTCATAAATGAGATATTTTGGGAATCCGGGACAAGTCTTTACAAGGTTTCTAATTCCTATAAAGTCCTTGTATTTTTGGGAAAGTCCTAATAAACTCATTTTCAGGTCGGGTACTAACAGAGAACACTTCAAGATTTATTCCCCGGGTGGTGATTTGTCTCCTTTTGCTGTTCATAGGAGGAAGTTATTGATCCGGGATTTATATAAAGATGGTTGGAAGAAATTCTTTGCCTCTCGGGTAACCGTCGATATTGAGTGGTGCCCTCCTTCTTGGGGTCTTCGTCCTTTTGTGGAATGGACTCTTGGTTTTCAGCACGTGGTTGTACCCGGCTTGAGAGATTCGTCATTTTACCAGCCAGAGCGGGTTCTGCGGCAGATTGGTCACCAACAGATAATTCCTTTTCCGAGGGACGGAAGGCTTCGTCCAGTTGCTTACATGGGTCTGGACTTCTCGAGTGAGCTTCAGTCGGCTTGGGGAGATGATCGCAACCGTTGGGCTTTTGCTCCTCTGCATCGGGGGATTGTCTTCCTTCCCGAGATCTACTTGGATTATTTGTTTGGCACCCTTTACCGTGGCATCACTTGGGTCGATGTGCTTCGTGCCGAGTTGTTGGGAAGGGTTTTGAGCCTAGCAGCGCTTTGAGATATAGGAGGCTGCTGTTGATTCGAGTAACATTCTTGCTGACCCTTTTGGTACTCCTTTGGATGACTTTTATGCCAAGAGACGTGCCGCAACACAGAAGGTTTTCGGTGTGTATTAGTGCTCCTCCGTTATCCAAGAAGAAAAGGATTGAGAGACGATCGGGTGGTCCTTTGAAGGCTAAGAGAAAATTGGATTTTTCTTAGTACCCTAAGAGATTGCAATTAAATTACACCACTTTGTTTTAGGATTTAATATTTTGACGTCTTTTGTTGCTCAATAAATCCATTGTAATGGCTTGAATAATTCATTGAATGAATAAAAATTGCATCTTGTTATTTGAAGTGAATTGGGTATTTTTGATATGTTTTAGACCGCACCCGAAGCTTGCCTACGTTCCTCCAATTGGGAGGCTCAGGTCTCCGTAGTTCAAACAAACAAAGACCATTTTTTTTTATTTTTCTTTTGGTGTGCACCCTGTTTTTTGCCTAGACCGCCCTTTTGGGTTTTTAATCTAGCGGGCTTCTTTTTTGCACGTGCTCTAATTTTTGCCTAGGCCGCCCTTGCGGGTTTTCAACCTAGCGAGCGATTTTTTTTTTTTTTTTTTTTTTTTTTTTTATGGTCTTTGTTTATTAAGCATAGAACCTCTTGAGCGTGTCGAGGTTGACTTCCTTTGGCAGCTGGTCACCATCTAAATCCACGAGCCGGACTGCACCACCACTTAGTATCTTTTTGACCACGTACGGACCGATCCATCGGGGTCCCCATTTCCCCAGAGGATTCATGGCATTAGGAGGATGTTTTCTTAAGACCAAATCTCCCACATTGATGTTTCAAGGCTTTACCTTAGCCTTTTCTCGTTGAGTAAGGCTAGCTGTTCGTATCGACTTTGCATCCAGTCGACCTCGTTGACTTGATTCTCGAGGAGGACCCGTAGAGATGGGACTTCAAGTTTGATTGGGAGTACGGCTTCAGAACCATAGACTAACGCATAAGGAGTTTCTCCTGTTGCTGACCGTATTGATGTGCGGTAGCCCCACAATGCCAATGGTAGCTTCTCGGGCCAATCCCTTCCTGTTGAGGCCATTTTCTTGACGATGGTCTCGATGGTCTTATTTGCTGCTTCAACCGCGCCGTTTGCTTGGGGACGGTAAGGAGATGACTTGTGTTTGGTGATCTTGCATTCTACCAAAAGTGCATCCATTTCCTTCTCAAAATGAGAGCCGTTGTCGGAAATGATTTCATGAGGCACGCCGTATCGGCACATGATATTGATCTTTACAAATTCAGCCACCTTTCTTGGCGTTGAGGGTCCGATAGGCTTGTGCTTCGACCCACTTGTGAAGTAATCGACGGCCACTAGGACGAATGACTGCCCATTGCTCCCGGTAGGATGGACTTTACCGATGATGTCTATCCCCCAACAAGAGAAAGGCCAAGGTGTGACCATGTTGTAAAGTTGCGAGGGTGGGGCGTGTTGTAGATTAGCATGAAATTGGCACTTGGCACACCTTTTGACTTTCTCGATACAGTCTCGTTCCATAGTGCTCCAATAGTAACCAATGCGGAGTATCTTCTTGACTAGCATAAACCATTCATGTGGGGTCCACATTCTCCTTCGTCCACTTCACACATTATCTCTTGAGCTTCGGCCTCATTGGCGCATAAGAGATTGATCCCGTCGTGGTGCCTTTTGTAGACTCGGTCTCCAATCAGTACGTACGAGAGGCTAGCCTTTGCAGAGCCGCTTGAGACTTCTTATTGCTATTCTCGGGTAAATGCCATCTTTGAGGAAATTCATGTATCCGAATACCACGGGGAGTTTGTTTGAACCTCGTCGATCTCGATACTCATGCAGTATGCCGGACTGTTCCTTAGGGCATTTTGAAAGGCTTCACCATTTCCCTTTGGGTATTTCGACTAATGAAGCTATGGTGGCCAGTGCATCGGCGAAGCGATTTTTATCCCTTGGCAGGTAGTTGAAGTGATCTCTTGGAATTGTTCAACCAATTCTTCAAGGTGCTGACCATACTGTTGGAGGGTCGGGTCTTGGATTCGCTATTTACCCGATTGCTGATTGATAAGGAGCAAAGAGTCGAATACTTCTAGTTCCGTGACGTTTTTTTGAGAGCTGCTTCGAGGCCCTGCTATGCATGCTTCGTACTCGGCAATGTTGTTGGTAGCTTCGAATTCCACGGGTGGTAATGGGAGTGTAGAGTCTTTTGGATCGACAAGCAATACTCCTATACCAAACCGTGTTTATTGGCGGCGCATCGAAAAAAAAGTTGCCATATTTTCCTCGGTTGCAGTCAAATTAAATGCTCGTCTGGGAACGTATGTCTTCCCACTTCACTTCGTCAACGGGAATTCGGCAAGCTGGTCACTGAACACTTCCCCTGACGGATTTTAGTGTGACGTAATGATATCATAGCCGGCGAGCATGAAGTACCATTTGGCTATTCTTGTTGACATGAAAGGCTTCTCGAAGATGTAGCGGAGCGGGTCCACCTTTGCTACTAGCTTGATCGGAAAAGGTTCCATATAGTGTTTGAGCTTTTGAGTGACCCAAACCAATGCTGCACATGACTTCTCTAAGACAGAGTATTTCTTTTCGCCACCTTGGAATCGGCGACTGACAAAAATAATGGCATTCTCCTTTGTGGACTCTCGTTGCTATTTTGCTATACATAGCCCCTAGGGCTTCATCATTGACAGTGAGATAGAGCAAAAGAGGCCTTCTCCT
>JAOWBW010000614.1:466491-520150 GCA_026119855.1 Campanula takesimana | reverse complement strand
ACTCGGAGACAACTTACAAATGCGGAAGAAAGAACATCTAATAACAAATATATCCAAAGCACAACCTTACATACATACACTATACGACCACGATCTCAACAAATGGTATACAAAAAAGCTCCATTGAGCAACTACTCTAGAGAAAGGTAACATGCTCGATAAATCTCAGCCACATGCGATCTCACGTCGTACTATCACTTGCTTCCTGGGGGGGGGGTTAAGGAAACAAATTTGAAAGAACGGTGGTGAGAATAAATCTCAGTAAGTTACTAATGCAGCTACATGGCATGGTATAATAATATGCATATAAGTATCACAAATACATCACATAGATCACATAACAAGAGAGGCCCCCTATCGCCAACCATTCCAGACCGGTTGGAAATAACGACCAACTCTTAAACTACACATAACCTAACACATTACAAATGATACGTGAGCCAAGGTTTCCCGAGAAGGATATAATCTCCACATCATCACGAGCCAGCATCAAGCTGAAGCAGCGGTTCCGAACCCAAACAATAACAAGAACAATAACAGGCCACAATGGGGAACGGGGGGAATACGTCACAAAGTCGTAACCCAAACAAGGCTACAATTCCACAAAGGAAGGAGCAGACCCAACTATGGCCATATAGTGGGTAACAAGGGACTAGTGAGACATTATAATGAACTTGACTCGGGTGCCATTATAATACCTAACACTGCCCAACACAACATACCAGCTGGACTTTTCTAAACTATTGCACAAACAGTATATGATTCCAAAATGGGACATCATACTAAACACATCATTAAGATGAATATCTACTCATTAAGAGCTCAACAACAACGTGCAACAAAACAATTCCCAAATAAAGGATCTCAAAGTAGGAGAATCCTTCAAATGCATCATGAACATGAACAACACTAAAATAAACTCAGAATGGTTACACATCCCACCTTGGTCACAATCGGACCATTATCAATACTTTTGGGTTATAAAACACCTATCGAAATGTCCTAGGATAACAACTAGACCTCATCATGATCTGAACCTTAAACCCATATGAATAAACCACCCTCATGTAGTACTCAAGAAGAGTTTTTCCAACGATAGTTTACACGACTAAGATGGAGTCCGGATGAAGAAGTTATGGCTCTCGAGAGATTGGAACAGAAAACAATTATTTTCACAGAAGGTATAGGGGTGGCGCGCGCCTCCCACCAACAGGGTGCGCGCGCCTCCCTGAATCAGTTAGGAATGCGCCACAATAGGGAAGAGGGTGCGCGCGCCTCCAAGAAAAGGGTGCGCGCGCCTCCTGCGCCGGACAGAGAAATCTGCAGAATTTTTCCTGGGTTCTTCATATTTCTTACCCAAATCAAACATGAACCTTACCCATTTCACACCCAACATCCGTACCAAGTTCTAATAGGATGCCCAAGCACCACAACAACCTATAAGTCTATAAGGGACCTAAATAACATCATCTAGCAACCCTAAACCAAGATTAATCCCAACACTATCAAATCACAAAAGATGAACAAAAATACAAATAAATCCCAAACTCAAAAACAAGAAGCCATGGATATCAACAAGAACTCAATAGAGTTAAAGATGAGCATTTTAACATAAATGAGGGAAAAGTAACTTATCCAAATGTTTATTCAATCATTCTAACTCTAATTCTCCGATGCCCAAAATTGATTTCTTGCCTACTCCTTCTGTTTCACCAACTCAAAAGTACAACTGCACATCCTAATTTAAGTACAAGTTCTAACAACCCAATTCAGCAGTAACAATTTCAGAAATCAACCCAAATAACAATTAACACAAACCATACTTCCAAGGCCACAATAATCACAAAAAGTACCATATATATAACATGCATGAACATTTATATAATTAAAGGGGAATAGTAACTTACTTATTTCGGAAAAAGTATAAATGACTACTTTTCTAATTGGATAGAAATGATCTACTCAACACCCTGAACATTTTATATAAAATGAGTATTAAGAATAGAGGAATAATTGAAGGCCAAAATAGGAAAATAGATCGAACTTACTTACTCCTTTCGTTTGCAGAGACAGAGAGAAATGGAGAAGAAGAAAAGAAAAGAGGAAAGTGTTTGGTCAGAGGGAGTGGGGAATGCGCAGAGAGAGAGGAGAAATGTGAGTTATATAATTGGCCATTTACACTTAGGGCCCCTCCAAGTTAATCAATTACATTTAAACCCTAAGGTTTCAACTTAACACTTAACTCCCTTATCATTAATTACAAATACTAACTCCACTATTTTAGTTTCTACTTAAGCTAGTAAATTATTTTGCAACCCAAATACATATTTTTAATATTTTAATAGATCAAATAAGTCTTTTTTTAAAATAATCAAACTAACGCAAATTAAATTAAAAAAAAAATATTCAATGTAAACTTTATATAAAATTGGGACGGGTCGTCCCCCACAAATGCTCAACTTATGACTAAAAATAGTGCCCGGGTTTGGGGTCGCTACACTCTACCCTCCTTAAAAAGAATTCGCCCGCGAATTCACTTACCACAATCATAACACGTAGTCATATCGAGGCTACCTATATATCGATTCTCATATAGCAAATAAAAATCCCAATTAAGGACTTATTAAATATTTTAGACATAGCCTCCATAAATCAAACTTAAATCCAAATTCCGATTTCCATCAATTTGTATCAAATAACTAACACATATTAAACACACATATCACACGTGTACTCGTATTAAGCATTCTATAATCAACTCCCTCTTTCATCCGGAATTCCAAATTCTCACGACTATCATTCTTTTCAGTTCATGATTGACACTCTTAGGTTATTGCTTCAAGAAACTAAATCCTCCACTGATCTTAAGATCTCGTTTTCGGATACCAACATCACTTGTTTACCAATTCTGAATCATAAATAATATATTTCTGATTAGCATTAAGCTCTCAATCCACCCTTAAATCATTAAACACCATAAGATTATTTTTCCATTATCCCAATAGTATTTGAAATCAACTCTACACACACGTAGTATACCCTTAAATATATATATCGGTCCCAAGGATTTTCTAATATTATAACAAGACCCAAATAAATATCCATAACACTCTGAGAAGTCTATTAAAATCAAGATGTACCACAACGGTCCCTGACATATATTATCTCCACAAGTATCCCATGTAATCATACTACTACCTGAACAATTTAGGGAAGGAATAAGACTAACGATTATTGTCAACCCATGAATTTAATTATATACACGAAAATTTACCGTTATCAACTATTCGATCCATTATGATTCCTCAAATTCATCCCATTCAACGGTATCCAATATGATATACACATCTTACATATTCAGTGATTCCACTACTACACTCATCTTTCTTATGTGATAAAACATAATACAGTTATAATCCTTGAATTTCTCAACCTACTTGCATTAACTCATATTTATCCTTTCGGAGGAAAATATAATCATCCAACATGATAACCCATTAACATCATTTCCAAACTTGGTCCCATAAAAACAAAATATGATTTGCTAGGACAATATCAATAAAAATCACAATCAATCCCAAGTCATAGATAGTTCTATTTATCAAGAGTTAATCCTCGAAACATATACAAATACCCTACCATCTTGAATCAATATACCCCTCAATCTCTATTTGGAAGCATCACTATAGATAATGAATTCATCAATTTTTACTATAATGAGAACTTAACATATCTCCAGAAAACATAACACTGATCACACCTTTTTAAGATAACAGTGATACTAGCCAAATCCATGAAACAACATCAATACCGAAATTATCATCAATCAACCTTTCAATATTCGAAAACTGATTTCACACTTTCAATTCCTACTAAAGTCATGAAAATCTCAAAAATATGCGTATCCCATTTTACATATTTGTTTTCACTTGTAGCGATCAATAAGTAACTGAAGAAAACCATTGTAAAACAATACATTCATTAACTCCCGTTAGATCTTGCGAACCATTGTTTCTTTCAAGAATTTTAATAAAATCTCAAAATTGATATTAATTCTCACCCTACGACTTGGTGCATGTCAAAATGTCCTTAAGCAATTCACCCCCAAATCAAATTATGATTTGTAAATGACAGTCTTCGATACTACTAGACCACTTATCCTTCGAAATGACATAACCACGAATTCATATAAAAAAAAAAAAAAAAAACTTAATATAAGAAATTGTCTTCGATACATCCCCATATTTGATTTTTGACCAATAACAGCCACTTATCATTCAAACTCCGACTAAACCACTAATCAGCTCCAAGTATGAAATAATTCACTAATATAAGATAGCAAATGGTAAATCGTCATAGTTACCTAGTTGAGCTCTCTGAAAAGTTAATCAGTTTAGGCTCAAATCACTTAAAATCCGATAATATGTACAAGTTATGACTAATCACAATTTAATCAAGTTCCCAAACCACACAGGGATTGAATCACTTTACTCACCTATATTTAACTCATCTTGTAAATCAAGTTTTCTATCGGGTTTCTTCCATCACAAATGGGGTTTATATAGGCTAAAGGGAACACCACTCCATTCCAAAAGCAATGCAAGAACAAAAACAATATATGAACTAGGAAAACAAAAAGTTGCTAAAAACCGTCATGCTGGCAGACTATACCTTCTTCACCAAAAACTCATTTTCTCCATTCTAGAGCTCGAACGATAAACCGATTTTTCCCTATGAAAGTAGACACATAGATCTATCCAACGAATGTTTACACGCCTCCAGAAACCTTCTAGATCAGAACAGTGGTTCCGTAACCCAAACAATAACAAGAACAATAACAGGCCACAATGGGCAACGGGGGGAATACGTCACAAAGTCGTAACCCAAAACAAGGCTACAATTCCACAAAGGGAAGAGGCCGGCCCAACTATGGCCATATAGTGGGTAACAAGGGACTAGTGAGACATTATAATGAACTTGACTCGGGTGCCATTATAATACCTAACACTGCCCAACACAACATACCAGCTGGACTTTTCTAAACTATTGCACAAACAGTGTATGATTCCAAAATGGGACATCATACTAAACACATCATTTAGATGAATATCTACTCATTAAGAGCTCAACAACAACGTGCAACAAAAAAATTCCCAAATAAAGGATCTCAAAGTAGGAGAATCCTTCAAATGCATCATGAACATGAACAACACTAAAATAAACTCAGAATGGTTACACATCCCACACTTGGTCACAATCGGACCATTATCAATACTTTTGGGTTATAAAACACCTATCGAAATGTCCTAGGTTAACAACTAGAACCTCATCATGATCTGAACCTTAAACCCATATGAATAAACCAACCCATCATGTAGTACTCAAGAAGAGTTTTCCAACGATAGTTTACACGACTAAGATGGAGTCCGGATGAAGAAGTTATGGCTCTCGAGAGATTGGACAAGAAAACAATTATTTTCACAGAAGGTGGAGGGGTGCGCGCGCCTCCCACCAACAGGGTGCGCGCGCCTCCCTGAATCAGTTAGGAATGCGCCACAATAGGGAAGGAGGGTGCGCGCGCCTCCAAGAAAAGGGTGCGCGCGCCTCCTGCGCCGGACAGAGAAATCTGCAGAATTTTTCCTGGGTTCTTCATATTTCTTACCCAAAATCAAACATGAACCTTGCCCATTTCACAACCCAACATCCCTACCAAGTTCTAATAGCATGCCCAAGCACCCACAACAACCTATAAGTCTATAAGGGACCTAAATAACATCATCTAGCAACCCTAAACCAAGATTTAATCCCAACACTATCAAAATCACAAAAGATGAACAAAAATACAAATAAATCCCAAACTCAACCAAAGAAGCCATGGATATCAACAAGAACATCAATAGAGTTAAAGATGAGCATTTTTAACATAAATGAGGGAAAAGTAACTTATCCAAATGTTTATTCAATCATTCTAACTCTAATTCTCCGATGCCCAAAATTGATTTCTTGCCTACTCCTTCTGTTTCACCAACTCAAAAGTACAACTCCACATCCTAATTTAAGTACAAGTTCTAACAACCCAATTCAGCAGTAACAATTTCAGAAATCAACCCAAATAACAATTAACACAAATCATACTTCCAAGGCCACAATAATCACAAAAAGTACCATATATATAACATGCATGAACATTTATATAATTAAAGGGGAATAGTAACTTACTTATTTCGGAGAAAGTATAAATGACTACTTTTCTAATTGGATGGAAATGATCTACTCAACACCCTGAACATTTTATATAAAATGAGTATTAAGAATAGAGGAATAATTGAAGGCCAAAATAGGAAAATAGATCGAACTTACTTACTCCTTTCGTTTGCAGAGACAGAGAGAAATGGAGAAGAAGAAAAGAAAAGAGGAAAGTGTTTGGTCAGAGGGAGTGGGGAATGCGCAGAGAGAGAGGAGAAAGGTGAGTTATATAATTGGCCATTTACACTTAGGCCCCTCCAAGTTAATCAATTACATTTAAACCCTAAGGTTTCAACTTAACACTTAACTCCCTTATCATTAATTACAAATACTAACTCCACTATTTTAGTTTCTACTTAAGCTAGTAAATTATTTTGCAACCCAAATACTTATTTTTAATATTTTAATAGATCAAATAAGTCTTTTTTTAAAATAATCAAACTAACGCAAATTAAATTAAAAAAAAATATTCAATGTAAACTTTATATAAAATTGGGACGGGTCGTCCCCCACAAATGCTCAACTTATGACTAAAAATGGTGCCCGGGTTTGGGGTCGCTACAGAACACATTCGTATTGGACGTACGATTGGAATTAGGTCGACTTTGAGACTGATTCCGCCAAGAGGGATGTGAGCTAGTGTTTCCAAATGAGGTCTGGAACTTGGGATTGTGGTGATGTCCTTGGTTTCGATTTTGGTAGTCACCAGATGTTTTAAAGCCATTATTAGTAGTACCTGTTGACTGAAGCTGCAGACTGAACCGTACATTGGACTTATGTGTAGCATTGGCTGTGGCAATTAGAGGGTTTGCAGAGTTGTCATTTTTCTTCAATAGTCGTTCGTAGTCACAAAGCTTCTCAAAGAGCTCAGCATAAGAAATTGCTGTATCACATGCTTTAATGGCTGCCATGATTTCTTTAAAATCATCGCCTAACCGTCTCAAGACGTGAGCAATGAGATCGTCTTCATGGACTGGATTTTGTGCAAGTGCGAGATCATCTGCGATCAATCTCATCTCCTGGAGGTATTCAGCAACTGGACGAGAACCCTTGGGATTGTCCATGAATTTGGCTTTGAGAGAGATAACTCGGGACCTAGATGAGTTGGCGTAGAGAGTGGTCAAGGTTGTCCAAGCTTCTCTTGCAGTAGCAGCGGATGAAATAAGTGGTTGGATTGTGTCGGCGAGGCTGCCAAGCATCGCACTTACAATCATCTGGTCTTGGCGATAGTAGATGGTGTAAACGGGGTTTAGGGTCTTGTTGTTAGTATCAAGAAATTGAGATGGTGGCTGAAGAGTGCCATCAATGTAGTGGATGAGATCAAGTCCAATGAGTGTGGACTGAATTTGACGCCGCCAAACAACAAAGTTTGAAGCTGTGAGTTTGATAGGAAAATGAGTAGGAGCATTGAGTTGAATAATCTTAGTTTCAGAGGTGATGGGCATGATTGAAGGCATGATTGAACGTTAAACGAGGATCGAAAAAAATGGCGTTTAAGCCGTGAGGAGCTCTGGTTACCATATAACAACTACTAGTCTGTTATGGTGAAGCATTTATTTTCATTAACATAGCAGGAGTTATATAGCCATTAAGGCCTTTACAAGATATACATTAGTGAACTAAAAATGAGATAAAAGCTTATCTTTAAGTAACCTTATCTAAGATTGGTACAACAAGATTAACGTAAGTGTAGGGGAAACTATGAGCTGGACAATTGCTGATCATGATCCTTTACATTACTTTATTAAATACAAACATTAAAAAACAAAATACTAAAAAAATAGTAAATTAGTTTCCCGTGCAAAGCACGGGATACCCACTACTACGAGTAGATGTTTCATTATCAAAACTACAACAATGAGATATTTGATTGAAATTTTGAGACATACAGATCCTACTCCAAGTACAACTTGGAAAATCCATTCGGCATTTGAGAAATCCCACAACGGATAATATTTTTCGTTGTGCCCTTGATCTGTTGGAGAATTGGGGGATCTCTGCATCCACTAGCCCATACTAGCAGTCATCAACATAGGAGAATAATTCAACACATGAAATAATAATATGAAAAAACAAATAACACCGATGTTTGATAACCCAGTCCATCAACACATGACTACATCTGGGGGCATTTAGTCAGGATATCATTATAATAATATATGTAAAGATTACAACTTTAGCACATGGCTACTCTCCAATAATAATCTCTCACCTATACATTATTATCTCCCCTCCTCAAAAACATACAAACATAGTCATGGTCGGGTTGTAGGATCGCCCCCATGGTTCTCCTAGGCCCCGGCCCCCTCCTATACATTATTTTGTATCTCTCTCTTTATATCCTAACTTTCTCTTATACAAAAAAGTACTAAATATTATGGTGGTAGTCACAATATATTTATAGGGATAATCAAAACCTAATTTACCCGAAGTAATTGAGACGGTAGGAGACGGTAGGAGTAATTAGTTTAGGAAACTAATTCCTAAATAATGACCACATACGTTCATTAACTCCTTATACCAAAAGGAGATTCATTCTTTCCAACTCCTATGCACGTCACTTTCACGCCAAACAACTCCCAGCCCAAACATTTGGTCCGGTCAGGTATATACGGAGATCCATTCGGATTCTTCAACAGTCGGGTCGGTTCTTGTTGTTGGTGCGGCCGGATCTTCTCCCTTTTGCTCTGTCCCGGTTTCGCCTCCTCGCTCCTCCACGGTTTTGACTTTTACCTTGGTTTTGACTCCAATCCTAACATGATCCACTTGAGAATCCGGGTTGACGAAGATTAGACACCTACCAAACATCCCAAAATCTGTGAAAAATCCTTGTGTGGTAAGAACACAAACCATCTTTCCATTGTGATAGAATACGAGATTCATCGGAATTAGAAGACGAAAACACGAACAAACAACAAACATCAAAACAAACATAGGCTCTCAACGAGGAGAGAAATCAATGGCTCTCAACTTAGGAGAGAAACTTATTATATAATATAATTCACATAATATTGAAAAAACAACACAAGTGTTTACAAACACTTATGTTGTTAGAGATAAAAACAAGAAATACCAAGAAGAAAGAAAAAACTCTTTTGGATAATAAAAAAAGTGATCAATCTTACTTTTGGAATATAAAACAATTTGTGCCCAACTTCTCTCCCAAAAAATCATCAAACTTGAGTACTTCAGCAATTGATCTCTTACAATTGTTTATAATTTTAATTTTAAAATTAAAAACAATTGTTTTATGATCTCTATCATATTTATTTTGTAGGTATGTAGTTTTTTAATAAATAAAAATGGAAAAGACAATAATGGTGGGATCGTGCCAGTTTTCCACAATCATGGTAATTTCAGTCATCATTGACGTTATTAAAGCGGCAATTTGTCCCAAAAACTACGAGTGCTCTCGTGCAATTATCTCGATGGTATTCATCCTTTGGTTTGTGATTTATAAATTTCTCTTCCCATAGAGAGCCTTTTGCTTTCTCTGCCCATTGATAGCTCTTTGTATTTTCTCATAGTTGAAAATCATTTGCTTCATCTCCCAGTTGAGAGCCATAGTACGCTTCGAATGCTAGATTTTGGGAAGGGCGGTTGAAATTTTATTTTCAACCCTAATGCCCTTGATCAACAATGTTCTCAAAGCAAAGCCTTTTCTTGGAGTGAATTTTCTGAATGCCAATCTAAGGCAGTGTCCAAGTTACACTTGAAGATGCATTTGCTCGTCATCCCAATATATTGCTAAACGAAGGATAAAATGGAAGATCGGAGGCAATGTACAGGTTAATATATGGTTGAATGCTTGGATCTCTTTCGGATCTATACACAATTTTCAAACTCATGTACAATCACATTTGTTCTTATTTTTGGCACAATTTTTATTTAAATTGCATTTCCAAATATAAGAATGAGCCTCTAGATACTGTGGAGAGTCTTCTCAACTCTTTTTTATTTCTCCAAAAGATCCTTCTCAAAATAAAATAATAATAATAAAACAAATGGAAATATAGTATCTCAATAATAAATGTACAATAGTTATTTCTAAGAAGCATCTACTATAATACTCTGAAAACCGTTTTCTCTCTCTCTCTCTCGTTCCCCTGCGTTTCTTCTTTCTCACAGAGTCGCATGTTCTTCTTCTTCATCCTAATTTGATTAGTTTTCCTATTCTTAAATCTTACATTTATTAATTGTCAATTTGGCAATTAATAAATGTAAGATTTACTTGTTTTTATTTTGTTTGAATTTTTTTTTCTCAATAATTTAGGATTTGATTATTCTGTTTTTTTTTTAAATCTCATCAATCATTAATGGAGAGTAAACATCAATCCTTTGAACCGTTCTTTGAATTTTTAGTCTTCAGTCAAATAGAATCAAATCAAATCCTTTTGCCTCATGCAAAGTTGAATTCATCTTTGATTAAAATGTCTTCTCTCTTATTGAGAGCCTTAGTCATTCTCTCCTTGTGAGAGCCTTAGTTTTCTCTCATTGTTGAGAGTCTTGATGTTTTGTAAATCGATATTTGGTGATTTTCATTTGTTCAATCTAGCAATTCTTGGGAATCTTGGTTGGCGATATATTGCTAACTCGGATGTCTCAGTTTTTCATGTTTTCAATGCTAAATTTTATCCAACGAAGGTTTTTGTGAATGCCAACTTACGGCAATGTCCAAGCTATACTTGGAATGACATTCGTGCATACCAGCCCAGGATATTGTTTAGAGATGTACAAGATGGAAAATTTTGAATTGTTATAATATCCGAGTTTTGTATGGATTTCAAAATGTTAATGTAATGACTGACATTTATTCTCGAGATGTATTGCATATCAGGTTTTGGGCTGAGCCTCCAAAATTTGTGGAGAGCCTACTCGTATTATTGTGCATTTGCACTTAATATAATGTTGGTTTGATTAAAAAAAATAAATGTACACGGTGTGTATGTAAAATATTCTGATGTGAGTGCCAACTTGCGCAGAAGAATCCATTAAAGCACACAGAAGCAGTAAACAGTGCAAGTGCTTGATTAGGGACCCCCCCACCCTGACCTCAATATCTCTACCCCCTTCTCTCTCTATATCTATCTCTCCATATTTATATACACACATTAAACAAGTTAATACGTACAAAACCTAACAATCTCCTCCCCTGACCGATCGCCCATGGAATTCTCTTCCTGATGTTCTTTCTCTCTACTTTCTTCATCAATTGATTTTATCAATTTGTGAAATTGTTTACAAGTAAGCTTCCTTTTTTTTTTTTTTTTTGGATTTTGTTGTCTGTTATTGATCTTTACAGATTTTAATGATCTTTGTTTCGTTAATTAATTAGACCTACCCTGGACTTTTATTGCTCAATTTTATGTGGGTTTTTGAATTTTTTATCTGATTGTCTTTTGTTTGATATTAGGAAGATACCCAATTAGTGGATCTAGGGTTTGTTATCTGTTTTTGAAAAAAGATTAATTCTTTTGTTGTTTTTCTTGTTTATCTGTATGAGTGTTGTGCCATCTTGATGTTGACATGGTCTCATGAAAGTTCATTTGCTTGTGGATTTAGAGATTGGTTGCATGAGTTTCAGGAAATGAGTTTGTGTAATCTTGATTATACTTTTCAAATAAAGGGAAGGAATTAAGGGTCGTAACCATTAATTTAGAGGATTTTGTTAAAGTTAAGGTGTTTTTGGCAACTTAGTTCCAAACCTTGGATTTGGAACTGAAAGAACAAAACCACCTGGACTCTAAAGTACTCTTCCAATTCCAAGTCCAAAGTTTGGATTTGAGCTTCCAAACACGCCCGTATTGTATAGTAATGGGGAGTTTCATACTTAGCGAATATCTGCATTTGTTTAGAAGTAAATATTTGGGACGCCATAAGTAGCTTTTGTTTGGTTGGTTTTTGATTCAGGTGGTCAGGATGTCCACCCCTGCAAGGAAGAGACTGATGAGGGATTTTAAGAGGTTACAACAAGACCCTCCTGCAGGCATTAGTGGAGCGCCTCAAGACAACAACATCATGCTTTGGAATGCTGTAATATTTGGGTATGTCTACGACTCGATCAAAAGAAAATTAGTTTTTCTATAGATGTCACCACCAAATTTATAGTCTTGTGTTTATGGATAATTATACACAGCAATCTAATAAATATGTGCCTTTGATTGCAGTCCGGATGACACTCCATGGGATGGAGGTATGTACTCGACTTCGGCTCTTAGTTGTTGAGCACTTGGATCTTGACGAAATCCAAGTGTATATTTGGTAGCAAGTTTTGATATTAACAATATAATAATCTGACAAACTCTTTAAATGAGTTTCTCATAATTTTACTGATTGTTGAACATTTGCGCTTTCATCTTTAGTGTGATAGTAAATTTAGTTCCCTATTAAGTGATAATGCCACATTTCCCGTCACTGTGGAACCAATTGCGACGTCATGGTTTCTGTTTCTGTTGTTGATGCTATGTACATGGTGATTCGTAGGAGTTTTGCAACTTTACAAACATCATACGCATCTTTTAATGGGCTCTATTGTTGGAAACTTTATGTTAATCACATTCAATATTGTCTAATCAGAAATTCCTTTTCTTTATGCCATGACGGTGGTTTTCATCATACTCCGTAGTATATGGATTTGTGGAGCCACACTATGATCAATACATCAAGTCTTGGTTTCTGAATCTGATCCCAAGCCCGACTGTGATGACGGCAATGTATACACAGAGAGATAGGAGTAGATTCCAATGTAAAGGCCGCAATTGGGTGGATCTGGAGAGAAGATGAATAATGGGAGAAAAGGAAAAGAAAAAGGCAAAGGAAAAGTAAAAGCAAGAGAATATCACGTGGTTTTCCTTTATAGGTTACATATCTGTCAGAATTCTATCCACTTTTCGTAATGGGATCTCATGGAGGAGGTTATAGCTTAAATACCATAAGGAGGCTCTTTAAACGTAAAAGACAATTGAAGGTGATTCCGAAATAGTTATAGCACAAGCAAGCTTCAGCATATAGTACCAGAAGTAACTGTATGCTCACAAATCATTACAAATCATTACAAATCTTGAGACCAAATCTTTCTTAAACCTGAACTTTTTAATCCATTGCTCATTTCTTTTCACTTATTTCTTCCTTTAAAAGCTGATCCTCATTTTAAACTTTTTTTTCTTTTTAATATCTTCTTAGCTTTCACCACCTTTATCATCTTATTACTTATTGTACCATCTCTTCCTTTACTTCATTGTTTTCTCATCTCTTCTTTGATGAGTCCTTATGATGACCAGGGTCACAGAATTCGCCCAGAACGGGGTCGAATTCCGAATTCATTCGATCGAATCGAATCGGAATTCGATTCCGAATCAAAACGCCCAAATTCGTGATTGAGTTCGCCGGAGACGCCTTATTGCCGTCGGACACGGCCGGAAACCTAGTGGCGGCGAAGAAGAGAAGGGTGGTGGTGGTGGCGGCATGTGGAGAATAGAGAGACGGAAGAGAAACTCAAGAAAAAAGGAATAGAGAAACGAGAGCTTCCTGGAAAAAAAAACGGGAGAGAGAGAAGAGGGTAGATAGCGGCGCTGGAGTGGATACCGTGAAGAGAAAAAGAGATACAGAGAGAATAGGGATAGGGTTTACTTAGTTTTAGGTTTTTGGTTGGGCTAATGGGCTGAGGAATTAAAATGGGCTTTGATGTAAGCCCTTCATTATTTTCTACATGCTTGTATGAATGTTTCATCTTTGAAACATCTTAAAATACTTTTAGTAATGATTTATTTTTTTGTTAAAATTAAAATGTATTATTATTTTTTGACGAGTAACAAAAATAAGAGACATCATTTTTGAATAACTATATATATTTATAGATTTACATGAAGCGAATTATAAATCGAATTCTTAACGAAAATACCTAAGCGAATCGCATTCACTCGGGGGTAGCGAATTCCGTATGCAAATTCGTGTCGCGAATCGGACCGCGTGCCGAATTATGTGACGCTGATGATGACTCATGTTAGCTGACCCCGAATCATTTTGGGACTAAGACTTTGTTGTTGTTCTCCCCTCCAGTCAAGAATTGGGGACTCGCAATCACCTAATTTCCAATGAAACTCAAAGAAATTTGCTGATTTCATTTCACCTCTCTTTCCCCACCACACCAGAGTCAGCTGGATTAAGGTTCAATTCGCACTAGGGTAACATGTTTGCATAAGCTGAATACTCGTTTCTTTTTATTCCATTGTCGTTATCTTATCTACTCCCTCTGTCCCAAAATACTTGTATTTTTAGAATTTTCACACATATTAAGAAAAACAATTAATGCATATCTAGTAGACTAAATTACCCTTGAAACATTTCAAATAGCTAGGTAATTAAATGCTTTTCACTAGGACACTTCATAATTATAAATGAGGGTATTATTGGTAAACAATGGTAAAGATTCCTAGATAAGAGCAAAACTACAAAATTTCACTCCTTAAACTACATATATTTTGGTACGGAGGGAGTACTATCTAGAAGGAGATGTATGCCAACCGCTTCAAATCTAGTGCTCTATGTGAACTCAACAAACTCAAAGTTTTAGTATGCCTGAGGCCCTGAGCTAGGCTCGCAAAAATCAGGCTTGGGGTGGGTGGGGGGAGTATACTCAGGTTAATATATGCGCTTAAACCAGATATAATGGAGACTTGAAAACTACCCATAAAAATCCCATGCAATGAGATACTAAAAGGCCCAAACCCTCTTGCTGGAACCAAGGTCTTCACCTGAAATGTGACTTCGCCACTGCTTTTAGCGTCTAGAATAGTGTTTGAATGTTTGTTAGATTGAGAACCTCAAACATAAACATGTATGATGTAGATTCCTGTTACATTTTCATTTTAACGTGATATTTTGGTGTCAAAAAGCTATTCCTATTCTTTGACTAACATTGGGAGTACTGAAGCTATGATTATAAGTCTCTAGTTTCTGGCTGCTTTTTCCATTTTCTTTAAATGAGCCTTTAGCCCTTTACAATCTTCTGCGTAACTCCCCTTCCCCAGAAGCTTGGCTTGGTACTACACTTGAACTTGGCTCGTGAGAATAGTCCTGGTCGGGACTTCACTAGCTTTAGCCTTGATCTGGGAAGGAAAAATACTTGATTTGTATAAGAGAACTGTGGAGAGGACAGTCATGAAAGGATTTTTAATCTAGTCTCAACATTCCAATGGCAGTAAGCCAGTCAAATAGTGGGAACCACTTCTTGGCACCAAAGTCTTACCTCAGAATGAAGTTGAGATATGGAATGAAGATTTCTGTATGGCTTTTAATAAGCTTTAACAGAAATCAACATGTCAGAAATTTTAGGGATCCGACTTTTATTTAGGCCCCTACACGAATCTATAGCCTGACGTTATGCTCATGTTGATTTTGTACACTTTTGTTCAAATTTGAAATTTTGGTTTCAAAAGTGGTTTCCTTTCTTTTTCCGTATTGCTATCTGTATACTGAAGTTACAGGACTTCATTTATGTAAGTTTTAATTTTATTTTTAATAAATTTGTTTAATAGAGCCTATCTCGGAATTGTGTCATAGTAAGTTTTTTTTTTTTTTTTTTTGTTCAAAATAGGTGAATTGATAATTTTTGCGACACTGAAACAATAAAAAATAATCACACCTGTACCAAATTAGGTATATACCTGAATATTTTCTGTCTCGAAATGAGTGTCTCATTTGCTATGACATCTTTAGTGTATATCATCTCAACTGTTCACTTCCAATACTGTAGTATTTTTTATATTTTTTTTGCTTACCAGAAAACGCAAAGGGACTTTCCATTTGGCACAACCCTGTATATTAGGAGGCTCCGAAATGTTCCTACAATAAGCTTCCTACAAAAGACAGAAGTATCTACAAAACTAATCATTAAAAAGTATAACTGCAGTTCAACTCCTTCACAATTATTGTGTATTTTCTTTCCAGAAACGCCGTGCGTGGCAACGGGGACCAGTTACTTGACTCTGCTTGTTTTGTTTAGCTTCAAGAGCTACACACAAGAAGTCAAGTGAATCCCCACATTTATACTTTGATATTCCTTAGTGTTTATATTGGCTTTAATACGAGTAATTATGAAGTCAATAATGCTGCTTAGTGCCTGTCTTCTTTTGGTAGTATCTTTCCATTCTGCTTTTGATGGTGGATTTCTTATCCGCTTCTGCTTATTTTTTTTTATCTGTGAGATTTCCTTTTCCTATCATCAAGAAAAAAAAAAAAAAAAAGGTTTTACTTTCTGTACATTCTGCGCTTATGTCTGTCGTAATATCTTTGAGTCATCAGGTACGTTCAAATTGACACTCCAGTTTTCAGAAGATTATCCCAATAAGCCACCAACTGTACGATTTGTTTCTCGCATGTTCCATCCAAACAGTAAGTGCCTCATAATTGTCATTCTGTAATTCCTAGTCTGTCTGCCTTATGTACCACAGTCGATTAACATTTGGATATCCCCATTATTTGTTTTATGCTTGATTCATTTTAGTTGTGTTAGAAAATAAAAAAATAGGGACGGATAGACTCTATTATCACTTTGTTGCCACTCCTAAGGTCTGTCTTATTCCCAGTTTATGCTGATGGAAGCATCTGCTTGGACATTCTGCAAAATCAGTGGAGCCCAATCTACGATGTGGCTGCTATTCTTACCTCTATCCAGGTTTGTGTTGACTGCTATATCAGAACTGTATGTTCAGTTTACGGATTATGAATTGTTTAGATAGGATTGTTTTTGGTTGAAACTTGGGAGGAAAATGATTTCAATTTATAATACTCCCTCTGTCTAAAAAAAAACCTCATTTGACAACTTTGATTTGGGATCCTGCTTTAGTCGCTTGAACCTTCTTAAAATTGCATTTAATTAATTGACTTTTGTTTAGAATGAGGTTCTTTTTGGGGACAAACCAAGAAGAAATGCGGTACTTTTTCTTTTTTGGGCGAAACTAATATTTTGGTCATTGAACTATATGTCAATCTCCATTGTCCTCACTGTTCTTTTTTTATTGTCCTCACTGAACATTAGCAATTTTTCATTGTCATGACCCCATCCAAATTTTTATTAAATGTGTAACAAGTCGTTATGAAAATAATGAAAGTTAGTCACGATATACTTTGTTAGCTTATTTTAAAAGAAAAGAAAGAGCAGAAAACTAAAAAGCCCACCCCACCCCTTCATCTCCTTTCGTCCAGTCATCCTCTGGCCGCCTCTCTCTTCTTCCCCACCTTCCCCGGTTTGCCCTTCCCTCTCCTCTACTTCCCCCGACATATTTTCTTCATACTGACATAGATTCCAGCTCTCTGCCCTTCTGGCCAAGCTCCAAATTCGCTCTTCCCCAAACGGAAATCACCCAGATTGTCAAAAATACATTAATCGAGATGATATAAGACTCGCCACGTCAACTCTGTGGTGATAAAGCACCTCTTATTCATGCAAACCGCATCTCTATGCTTACTGAAATTATGATGTGTAAAAATCGTTGAATCAGAAGGGCAATCCGATGGAAGCATTTGAAATATCTATGATTTTATAGAAATCAAAATTTTGAATTTTTGAATTTTAATGTAGTGGGGGTCTGGATTTGATGAAACTTGGTGGTTTAGATTATGTTTTACTGTTGATTAAGTTATTTTTTGTTGTATTAGTGTTTGGTAGGTTGTAGACTGATGATGGGGGTTGAAACAATTTTTTTTCTTTGATCTTAGTTGATGGGAAGACTGTGTAGTATATGGTGGTGGTGAAAGGAGTTGGTTGCGCCGGATGGAGGAAGGTTGGTGGCGGTTAGTGGCAAATGGAGGACGGAGATGAAGTGGGACTTCAAAAATAATCAGGCTTTCCGGGATGGGACAAAAATGTAATTTCATTCAAGAGATTGGGGGAGAGTATGGGACATTCAAAATAAGTTAATGAAGTTATCAAGAACTTAAACCAAGTTAGTCATGTGAGGTCACTTAACCAACCGTTAGTTTTTTTGACGATTCATTGGACGGAGTGATAACATTGGAAAAAGTGAAAAGTTTCAATGAGGACAATCGAAAAATAAAAATAACAGTGAGGACACTGCAAATTGACCTATAGTTCAATGACTAAAATATTAGTTTAGCCTTTTTTTTGAGATGGAAGGGTGTGTTAGAGGTAAATACTAGCCAAAGACGGAAACATTGATTTCCGTGTACTTTTTTGTTCCCAAGAGCATATTTATTGGCATATACTCCCTCTGTCCCAGAAAGTTCGTCTCATTTTGACTTTTTATGGTCAATATAAATAAACTTTGACCAAACATTGATGTCGATCTAATCATCCAAGTGAAATTCTAAAAATTGTAATTGATAAATCATTATGTGATATACCAATAACAATTTTTATAATTGCATTATGATCGTTAGATCGACACAAATGTATGGTCAAATTTAATGTGATGACCCTAAAAAGTCAAAATAGGACAAACTTTCCGTGACAGATGGAGTATGAATTATGACACTTGCATGTTTGAAATACAAGTATTATTTTCCTTTCATGTTATAAGACCACATTAATTAAATGTTGTTTATTGCGACAGTCATTGCTGTGTGACCCGAACCCAAACTCTCCTGCGAACTCAGAAGCCGCACGCATGTTCAGCGAGAACAAACGCGAGTACAACAGGAGGGTTCGAGAGATTGTAGAGCAGAGCTGGACAGCAGACTAAATTATTCCTGGTAGGAAGATGTAATATATATCTGAATCTGAATGGGCTGTCTGAATAACATCTTAAATGCAGCTTTTATGTTGTCAAAACTCTTGAACTCATGATTTTTATCAAATGTTTGATTATGTTGTTGGAATGATTTTAGGACTGGACTCCTTGTTGTAATGATCTCAATATATTCTGGGTTGCATTTCTCTTAACATTTTAATGTACATATTGTAGCTGTTATTAATGTTTGGGCACAATCTTTGCTGAGATATTATGATTTGTAGTAGTAAATTTTCTTCTTTCTTCTCAACTGTCGATAATGGACCGTATTTCCCAAATGTTTTTGTTGAAAAAATATTTACCAAAATATGTTTGCTTCTTGAATTTGCTATTGCTAACATTCTAAAATCTCGGTTAGCGATAAACAAATTCAATTTTTTGTGTCTTCAAAGATCTCATACAGAGCGAATTCGCTATTCCAATGTAAAAAAAAAAATTAAAAAAATTATCACATTTTTTATAAATATATTTTTAACAGGAACGTTTGGGGAAATACTTTGTTTATTAGTAACAGTTTGAGAAAAAAAATAAAAATAGAGACAGATGCATATAAATATTGGTGTAGTTACAAGATGTAAATACAGTACAGTAGTCAGTAGAAATGGGAAAAAATTAAAATTAATTGAATGATCTTGTGCCCAGGTTTCCACTACTAGCCCATCCTTCTTGAACTTGAACTGAATACTGCATATGCCAAAGCACATCTTCTATAGATGGACGCTGGCTCGGGTCTTTATTAAGGCAATTTATCGCTATTTCAACTGCAGTTTTTAGCGAATCGTAAGCAAATGTTCCCCGAATAGATGGGTCCGTCACTTCCTTTAGTGTGTCTGGTGACTCTGCCAAACTTATCTCGAGCTGAAAAATCAAATGAACAAGTCAAAAACTAAACTTTATGCCTTTATAGAAACATAATCTTAAATGCAAAGAAAAATACAGAAAACAGCAAGAAGGTTGTTTTCGTAATTTTTCTTAACAATGCATTGTCTATTGTACTATAGGAGTATGGGGTTGTACCCTGCTCTTGAGTTCATTCGCTTCACTTGTTGAGTTCATTGGTTTCCCTGAGATGATTTCCAGCAATATGATGCCGAATGCATAAATGTCGTCCTTTTCACCATTCTCCGTCCTGTAGATGTATTTAGATATAAGTCATAAGACAAGAAAAAAAAATGGTAGGAAGCGGCTGGCAAAGTGCCACAAATGTACCTTTGAGGGCGGCTCGAAGCATCTTGTCCATTGAGAGGGCTTTCTGAACCTACCTGTAGTTTCCAAAAAAATAAAATAAATTACCTTAAATGCCTCAAAAATACTTGCGAAAATAGTATGGTGGTACGGATACGAGAACTTAATAAATTATCTTCTGATTCAATTACCTTAGATGGCAAAGCTATGTTATAGTTACTGATTTTTGCAGTGAAAGTTTCATCCAACAAAACATTTTCTATCTTCAAATCATTTCCATAAATACCCTGCTGTATTCCTGTATGCAAGAACTGGATTCCCCTTGCAATGCCCATTGTGATGCCCATTCTGTGTGGCCATTTCAGTACTTCCCTCTTTTTCCAATCTGCATGCCAAGTCAAAAAAATAAAATAAAAATAAATTATAACTCTACCTTCTGTTAATATTTTTCTTATTGAAATGCAGGCGTTTTTTTGACAGATATTTACCTATTAGATGATCTTTTAACGACCCGTTTACTACATTTTCAAAAACAACAAAGACGGTACTGGCTGTGTTTGGATGATCGACGTAGGTGACAATGCAGTGGCCGAGAATGCTGACCAAGTGCCGGTGCCTAAGCTTTGATATTACTTCCATATGTTGCTGCAAGATTTGAGGGGTATGTTTTTGCTTTAATTTTAGACATTTCACCATGACCACTGTGCCATCTCTGAGCCAAGCTTTATATGTCTGCAAAAATTAAAAAAATTAAAATAATGACAGGCTAAGAAATGAACCAAACTACTTGTATTATGGATTTTTTGCAAACAATCTTTCTGTTCTTGAGATCAAGAACCAAAAATGGACATTTTATTTTTGGGACGGAGGTAGTAATTTAATTCTTTACCTGTCCTTGAGATCCCTCCCCAACTAGATTTGAAGTATCGAAATTGTTCGTCGCTTCTTCCATTTCTTCCAATGTGAATACATGGTATGGTGGCAGACCTAAAGCTGCTGTCCTCATTGTTTGAGGTCTACGTCCTGCACAAATTTAAACACCATTTTATCAAACACACAAGTATGTATTGTAACATATGCAAAGATTGAATCTTTGTGCATTTCTTGTATCATATATTAACGAAAAATATGATCAACGTTGAAGAAAAGTGTTCTTACTTGATTCGACGACTGATACAACTGAGGCGGCACGGAGACTATCCTTGTCAAATGCAAAGCTTTCAGATTTAATTTCCTTAGCCTTTCTTGCTTCTGATCTTCTGAATAAACCCAAGATCAACAACCCAATCGCCCCCGCGATTCCCACAATACCCCCAATGATGCCAAGAACAATCCCGAGTTTGACCGTTGATTGACCCTCCTCTTTTCTTTTAGCTGGAGGCTTAACAGCAAGAGCTTCTTTGTGACAAGCTGGATAAGGGTGCTGATACTTTGTGGTTGTATTAGATAAGCAATTCCACAAACTAACAACAGTCCTATTCCTTGTACTTGATTGTAGGCAAATTGGTAATTTCCCAATCAAGAGATTATTAGAAATATCAACAAATCCAAGTTTAGGATTGCAAGAAATGGATTTAGGGATTTCCCCACTGAATTGGTTCTTGGCAAGATTGAGATATTGGATTGTGGGGAGTGAAAATAAAGAACTTGGAATGGGACCCACAAGTTTGTTAATGGATACATCAAATCTTTGAAGCTTGTTGAATTTCTTGAAACTAGTTGGAATTTGAAATCTGAGTGAGTTATTATTCAATGTGATTGATACAATGTTGTAGGGTAGAGAAGGGTAGTTTGGTCCAAGAAAATTATTACCCAAATCAAGAAATTGAAGATTTTGCAACCCTTTTAGATCTGGAACACTCCCATTGAAGAGATTGTTTGACAAGTCAACGGTAGCGAGGTTGTTGAGAGTGGCAATGGAAGATGGGATTTCACCATAGATGAGATTAGAGCTAATGTTAAGAACTTGGAGTGAGTCAAGCCTGTTGACTTTTCCTGGTAGTGGACCCCACATTCCTAGAGAAACAAGTGACAAGGTTTTCAAGCTTGAGAGCTTGGTAACAATGGTGAAGAATGAATCAATGGAGAACTTGTTGGAAAGAGGGGAAGAAGATCCTCTGTTTCCGATTACGGTTAACGCGGTAATGTGATTCCCATTACAGGTGATTGTTAGGGAGGGATTTGGAGGGAGGAAACAGAAATTAGTCCAGTTATTCCAGGTTTGTAGAATCCTTGGATATTCAAGCTGTTGCTGAAGTTGGAATAGGATTCTGTTCTCAGCTGGGGAAAGCTGTTGAGCTATGGAAACAGGGGAGAGGAAAAAGAGGGAAAGGGAAACAAGAAACAGGAATTGGAATGAAGCCATGGTAGGAAAATCTCAAGAAATTTTCTCAGGAAAAATTGGATTTGTTATTGACTTTGCTTTGGGAATTGTGTAAAGGACATTACTTTGACACAGAGAACTAGAGAGAAAGAAGCAGAAGAGTACAGAAGCAGAGAATTGAATAGTAGCTCAGAAAAAGGGAATTAATGAGGTTGGATTTTGTCATTATTTGGAATTTTGGATCATCAAAGTGGAGATACAGCTATGAAATGATTTTTTTGAGAACATTTTTTTTTTTTTTTTGTAGTGATAAATAATTTGCTACTTTTTGCACTCAGAAAGATTTTCCAGGAAAAGGTTATGACCCAAGAAAGGAAAGAGTAGGGATGGCCAAAACCGGTTCCGGGCCCGGTTCCGGTTCGGAACCGCCGGTTCCGGTTCGTCAAAAGGGTGACCCTTAACCGGCCCGCACTTACCCCGGTTCCGGTTTGGCACAATACGGTTCCGGTTCGGTCCGGTTCCGGTACGGTTCCGGTCCGGTTCCGGTCCACTCCTTTAAAATTATTGAAAAAAAGGGATTTTCGGTACGGTTCCGGTTCCGGTTCCGGTCCGGTTCGGCATATATGTGACCCTGAACCGGCCCGCATGCCTTGCGGTTCCGGTTCGTCCGGTTCCGGTTTCCTCCCCGGTTTGCTCCGGTTCCGGGCTTTTCCGGTCCGGTTCCGGTCCGGTTTGGCCTGGGAAAGAGATGAGTAAGAAAGTTATTGGGGAGAAAAAAAAATGGAATGAAAGGGTATAGTATAAGAGAGAAAACTAAACTCATAATTGAACTAATTTAATAATGCGTGTAAACTGTCTCGAACAAATTACTTTAATCTTAATCTGTCTGATCAAAATGATACTACCTATGTCCTTAAACGAGTGTCCAAATTTATTTTAAGAGACATATTTTCTTTTTTGTATAATTTGGTGGCAAAATTCATATATAATCTTATAATCATCTTTACAAACATTTAATTTTTGCAAGTATAAAGAGACTGGTGAAATTTTTTTCAAAAAAAAAAAACATTTAGGGACAAAGTTACTCCCTCCGGACTCAATTATAAGCAACAAAAGTGGGTTTTTTTTGGACCTAAATATAAGCAACTCTAAAGGATTTCAAGACTATTTAATACTCTCTTACCAAAACTGCCCCTATTTAATTATTCATTTTCAAATACAAGTGCACATTTATTACATATTTAATATGAGGATATATTAGTAATTTTAACACGTTTTTATTATAAAATCAAGACAATTAACTAACTTAACTACTTTCTTAATATGTGTGATTTTAGTTATTTTTGCTTATATTTGGGACCGGAGGGAGTATGATCAAAATGGACACTCATTTAAAGACAAAAATTTCTTAAAAATGGACAATCATTTAGTGACAGAGGGAGTAGTATATTGAATAAAAGGGAAAAATGATACTCTCTCCGTCCCATAACTGTGTGGATAAATTTTCTTTTTGGGCGTTCCATGGATAACTTACACTTTTCTAAAATGACAGAATCTTTACTATACACCCTACTCATTATCTCTCATACTTTACTTTTATACTCACAACACCAATCAAGCTACTATTTCCTACCCTAATTTCTCTCTCATACTTCAGTTTTCATACTCACACCAACTACCAACTAATATTCTTCCATTAATTCTCGTGCGTAATCTATTTTGTCCATATAATTATAAGACGGAGGGAATATCTAAGGTCTACACAGTACATTAGAATTGTCGAAAGGAATTACCCATTCAAAAAGATTAAATTTGAACCGTCGATGCAGTGTGGTATTCTGCCCGATTTAGTTATAGAGATAATGTGTGTAATGTGTGTGTTGTGGAGACCTGAAGTTGGCATGTGAGTGAAGGTAAGTGAGAGATTAAAAAAAAAAATAATAATATTTTTTTAAAAAAATAATATTTTAAGGAAATCTGGATACAGTACTACGCGGTCTACGTGTTTGAAATGGTGAGGAGGTGGACAAGCGTAGATATAACTGAACTGCACAGGCTGTACCTCGACGGTAGTGTAAGCGAAATGGGCAAAAGTCAACGCGTCAGTGGAAGTCAAACACTTGTATCAACAGCTCAAAACGCGGCACCTTCGGTGTTGACCATCTAAGGCCATGCACGTGGGGTTCATATGGATGGCTTATGGTATTGAGTAATGTCTCCCTCTCTCCGTCCTTAAATTCGGTTTTTACGTATACAAATTTTATTTTAAGGGATATATAAATATTTTTATTATTTATACTTATTCTGTTTCTGAATAAGTGTTCATCTTTTTAATTTGTACGGAGATTAAAATTAGTGGAAGTGATGTGAGTACGAAAAGTGAGGGAGGAGAGAGAAATTGTGGTACAAAATAGTAAATTAATTGGTGTTTTAAGTATAAAAGTAAAGTCAGAGAGAGAATGAATGAGAGAAATAGTAAAAATTGTTTGTCATTTAAAAAAGTGGATACTTACTCTGGGATTGACTAAAAAGTAAAAGTGGACACTTACTCGGAGACGGAGGGAGTGCAATTTTGTGGCAAATATTCACATATACTCCCTCTGTACCAGCTCACTTGACACTTATTTTCATTTTGGTCTGTCCCAGCTCACTTGACACTTCTCAAAATAGCCTAGTTTTTATAATTTTATATTCACTCTACCCCACCACTCATTCTTTATCTTCATTCTCCACCACTCATTTATTCAACCAACACTACTATTTACCCCACTCATTCTCTCTCTTCATTATCTACCACACATTTTTCCTATTTTATTATTTTTTTCTTAGTTATTGTGCCCACCTCTTGGGTGTCAAGTGAGGTGGGACGAAGGGAGTATTTATTTCCGTAATCTTCTTCCCAAACATTTAATTTTTCAAGTATAAAGAGACTAGTAAATTTATTTATTTTTTGGTAAAAACACATTTAGGAATAAAGTTATTTTCGAAAAAAACATTCATTTTGAGATTAAAAAAAAATCTTAGAAATGAACATTCATTCACATAGTCAAAAAAAATTTAAAAATAAACATTCATTTATTTAAAGATAATGGGGAAGTATTAATTTTTCATTAGACACAAATACCCTTTCTTATCACCATCGACATTAATATCGTTACTAGGAAGGATTTGGATCGAGAAAGTCGGTTGAATAGCAGTATGGTATGACTATTAACGGGGCCACACAAACGGTATGGGTAATTAACTTTTTTTTTCTTTTTTAGAAACGAAGTAATGCATTGATTAAGTGCAAAGAGTACAAAGTTGAAGATAGTTATCCACATAGACCGGGGCTCATCTCATATAGTAAGCACCATAATGACAATTACAAACACATAAGAAATGGAGCAAGTCTCTTATGAGAACAAGGGGATCCGTCTCATGGTAGAGACGGGTCATTTTTTACCCATGACCCGGTCTTGCCACGTGGCAACCACCCATTGACCCCCAAATTTTTTTTTCCCGACTTTTCTGTCGTTTATCAAAAGTAATAGTTACCATAACTTAATGTAATGACTGTATACATATAAAGTAACATTGTTCATAAGTAAACGTAACACCTGTTTTACAAAAAAAAAAAAAAACTCCTTTTACCCATTTTTTCAAATGTAATACTAACTATAATTACGTGTAACCCAAACAATATCTAAATGTAATTATCATTTATACTGAAATGTAATAGTGCTTTTGCAAAAATATAAAATATTGTGTATTTTGATTTAATTTTTTGAAAGAAAGTAACATTTGAAAAGTAACAACTCATATACATGAATGTAATTGTTTGTACAAGTAAATGTAACACTCTAATAAAAGAAATTATAACATATTTCTATAGATAATGTAATACTTTTACATGTAATACTAATCAAGTGTTTTTAGCTCTAAAAATGTAAATGGTTGAATTATTACTTTTTCTATACATATGTGCTACAATTATGTATAAACACTGTTACATATAAGTAACATGTTCGTTAATTACTACCTCCGTCCCGCCGGAAACTTCAAAAAAAAATTATGGCACAAGAATTAAGGGAAAAAGTAAAAAAGGTGATGTGTTGTGAGTGTTGATAGTTGAGTGGGAGAGAGAAAGTGGGGTAGAGAATAGTTAGTGGGTTAGTGGATGTGAGTATGAGAAGTGGGACTCACTAATTAAAAAGTATTAAAAACTTTCCATTTATGGATTTTGCAATTTCTATGGGACGCCCAAAATGGTAAGTTTTGCAATTTCCGGCGGGACGGAGGGAGTACATTTTAGTTGTAATAAGTATTACTTTTGGCAAACGAAGAAACATAAAAAAAAAAAACACTGTTACTTTTTCTGTATTACTTTTTATGTATAAAAACTGTTACATTTAGTTATAGTAACTATTACTTTTGACAAACCAAAAAAAAAATAAATTAAAAAAACATTTTTTTGACCTATGAGAGGCTGCCACGTGGCAGGGTCGCCCCATGGGTCATAGAGCCGGTTCGTGGGTCGGGTCATGGGTCAAAAAGGACCCGTCTCTACCACGAGACGGATCCCCTTGTTCCCACCTAAGTTTTTGTCTAAGAAATGTAAGAAAAGGGATAACAAAAGATGGTGTTCGTGCATAAAGTTACACTAGCATTCTCGATCATCCACCTTGTACCTCTCGTAGCAATACACTAAAACGCACAGATGCCTCTCCAAGCGTAGCTTGGACACTGCCATATATCGGCAGTCACAAAATTTCCCACCGGAAAATATTTAGCGTTGAAAATACAATGATTTAAAACTTCTAAGTTAGCAATAAATCGCCAACCAAGCTTTCCAAGCCATGCTATCATCCTCCACAATGATTGTCGGAAAACAAACGAAAAAACCAAGGCTCCCACGACGGAGAGAATGCAAAGGCTCTCACAATGGAGAGAATACAAAGGATCAAACCCCATTTCAATTATATTCTTCTTCACTTATTCAAAATCTAAAATGAAAAACTGAAAAGAAATGAAAAAAAAACATAAAACAACCTGATCTGACAGTAGATTTAGAGAGATCTCTGTCTAAATTTAAATCCAAATCTGGATTAAAGAGAAGAATTAATCGACAGAAACTTACAAATTAATGGAAGAGATTGAGAGGGTTGGAAAAGAAGAGAAAGGGGGTAGTTTCTTTTGTATTTTTGAAGAAAGATTGTAATTAACTTTTATTTTCTTGAAAAATGTTATTGTAACTTTAATTTTTTTTGAAAAGGTATACTAAAATTGCTATTTTTATTATCAATAACAATTTTTAGATTTTCATTAGAATGATTACATTAACTTAAAATTTGCTCAAAGTTCCTTCATACCAACGTAAAAAACTGACGACATTTATTTCGGTACAGTAGTATTGTATTATTCGACTTCATGTCAACTTCTTATAAGCAAGCATACTTAGTTACTCGCTTTATCCTCCAAATTCAAGAAAAAATCATCTTAACCTCGTATATCAAACCTTGACTTTGGCCTCTGATCACTCTTGTAAATCCAATGCAAAGTAAAAGAATATGGTTATGGAATATAAAAGTCAAAATTTATAGTTACAAAGAGAATAATCCAAAAAAAGTGCATGGTAAACTAGGGAGGGTTTGTGGGTAGGGTACACCATGTTGCAAAAACTAAAGTGAGGGCATATATCCATGTCGAAAGGAGTGAGTGGAAAGTACTACCTAATCTTATCATTTTCCCAAGATTTTTTCTACTTGAGAAAGCTTTTTTGTTGTAAAAGACAAACTCATCTTTCCAACCAAGCCAATACAAATACTCCACCCGTACCAGCACAAGTAGGACTTCTTTCCTTTGTAGGCCGTCCCAAAACAATTGAGATTGCCCAAAATAGAAATGTTTTAATGTATTTATATTCAACCAACCCCACCATTTAACCCCCACTCATTCTCTCTCTTCATTTTCCACCACTCATTTTATTCAACCAACACTACTATTTACCCCACTTATTCTCTCTCTTCATTTTCTACCACACATTCACTACTTTCTCACTCCTCTAGTCCTACTTGTGCTGGGACGGAGGGAGTATATTAAAATATTTTCATTTTGGGCAGACTCAATTATTTTGGGACAACCTAAAAGGGAAATAAGTCCTACTTATGCTGGGACGAAGGGAGTATACATTATTTTTAAATATGATGAAAAATTTATAAAACTATTTCTTGTATTTAAAAATACAGCACATTTTAAAATTGACAATAAAAGAAAAGCAAAACATCGATTACAGAAATGAATATACTCCCTCCGTCCCCAAATTATGTATACAAAATGAGCTGTGTAGGGGAATGGTGTGATGAATAGTAGTCGGTAGTTATTGTGAGCGTGAAAGTGAAGTACGAGAGAGAAAGTGAGGTAGAGAATAGTAGGTTGATTGTGTTGTGAATATGAAAATAAAGTAGGAGAGAGAATGAGTGAGACGAATAGTAAATATTCTTTGCTATTTTAGGAAAATGTGCATTATGGAACGGAAGAGGCCAAATACTCTGTCCACTTTGTGTACCATTTCATGTGCCAAAAGTGATCTAATGGCCCACGGTTATTGAGAATGGTATTATAGTAATATTTTGCAAACATGTGAACAATTGGATTATAAGTGGTACATGGAGTGACATACAAAAGTGGTACAGGAGATCTCGACTCGGAACGGAAAGAGTAGATCATTAATATTATTTGTGATATGGAAATAATGAGTTGTATCCCTTTCTAGCTATCAATCATATGATATGATGCTTTACCAAAAAAAAAAGGGGAAAAGAAGGAGAACATGATTGAACTAATTAAATTCTTCTACTACAGCTAGCTAGCTACTTACATATCAATTAGTAAGGGAATTGTTCATATAACAAGCTTCTCAGCAATGTAAGCATCGGTCATTACTAACTTTTCTATTTCTTATTCTTTCTTATATGTATGTACATATTTTTCATGGCATTCTCAACTAATATATAAAAAAAAAATCAATAAAAAAAATAAAAAAAATGTATTTATATATTTATAATTATAGTGATCTGCGGAAATTCTACGATGAGTTATAGCTTATTAATCACAACCACCGTCTTCTTTTATGACATGAATCGAGGAAAAATATTTTTACCGAGATTAGTGATGCAGTTAGGGGTGTGCACGGTGCATTTGGCTTGGTTTTAGAATAAAACCGATATCGAATCGTAACTAATCTGTTTCTATAGCTAAAGAACAACTAGACTTCGGTTTATTTCAGTTTTGGTACATCGGTTTCTCGGTTCGGCATCGGTTTTGATTCGGTTTTTTACACAAATTTGTTGCCTCTTAATAGTTTTTTTATGATAACAAAACAAATTACAAACAAATGGTAGGTTTAGATGAGCTATAGAAAAATGAATGAATAAAAGAGATATTTACTTATCAAAGATCTTTGCATATGCACAGTTCATATGAGACGATGACTATCAACGAATTCTGCAATTTGACTTGAAAAAGGTTATAGTAAAATTTAACAAAAAGACCAAGAGGATAGAGAGAGAGAGAGAGAGAGGAAGAGTAATAAAAACAATGAGGGAAGGGCAGACACAAATATATGTATATGTACTACTCCCTCCGTCGCAGAGTAAGTGTCCACCCTTCTATTTGCACGGGGATTAAGAAAAAGTGGAAGTGATGTAAGAAAAAGTGGAAGTGATGTAAGTGTTGTGAGTATAAAAAGTGAGGTAGGAGAGAGAAAGTGGGGCAGAGAATAGTGAATTGATTGGTGTTGTGAGTGTAAAAATAAAGTATGAGAGAGAATGAGTGAGATGAATAGTAAAGATTCTTTTCCATTTTAGAAAGTGGACACTTATTCTGGGACAAACTAAAAAGGAAAGGTGGACACTTACTCTGGGACGAAGGTAGTATAATTTAGAACGACCTACTTAGAGTTTCGGTCGGTTCGGTTTTACACTCGGTTCCAAAAACTCTCAACCGAACCGAAACCGAAACCTTCGGTTTTCTAAAATACAGAAACGTACCACTTAAATCACTCCGTTACTCGGTTTTGTCGGTTCTATAAATCGGTTTTTTGGTGCGGTTTCTCAGTTTTTTCGGTTTTAATGCTCACCCCTAGATGCAGTTGAGGTTATCGATTGAGTCTAAAAAGATGGATTACATATCTTTTTATTGATAATAAAAAAGGTTAAAGTAAATCTCATGCCTTCAAAGCTTCAATTACGGAAACTTTTCTTAAACACTAATGATAGCATGCAATGCATTGGCTAATCTAAATAATAATAATGTCATAATTTCGAAACGAGCATTTATTACTGAAATTATAATATTAATCAATCCATTTTAAAATAAATGTCCATTTTTATTATTGATCTGGTAGATTATTGAAAATGTGGCAGTTGTGTAAGGCACCTACCATGTGCAGAGGGAACAAAACTGTTGGTTAATGAACAATTCAAATTTCTACTGAATCTCTGTAGTGGAATGATTTCGAATCTTCTGCAGATTAATTAATAATTAATAATCAGTTTAATACCAAGCTATGTTTATTAAATATTTCATATATTTGTCTTTTTTTTTTTTTTTTTTTTTTTTTTTGGTTTGGAGCAACTCTGTTGAAAAAACTGTCCCATGAGCTGTGTATATATATTGTAGAAGGATTAGTAATCATTTCCAATAAGTAAGAGATTGACAAATGAAAATATTGTGATAAATTTCATGTAAGATTGGTGATTATTTAAATCATTAAATGTCATGTAGTTAGCATAAACCAGTCAATTTTTTTAATTAATGACACTTGACAAGGTATTAATCTAGTCTAAACCGAGTTTTTTGTGACCGAATATATAGTGATGCAGTAGCTGTGAGGTTCGTAGGATCTACAACTGTGCGGTTTCTAGGATCATTACAGCCACAGGATCACTGCTCGATTCCAAAAACTCGATCGGAACTAGTTGGTCCAGTGCCTCCCTCATAGACTTAACTTACTATTGGAATTATTGGACAGAAGTCCTAGACCTGGTTGGCCTAGTCTAGTCACTATCTGATTCAGTGATGCCTTTTGGGCTTATTATAGAGAGTGTATAAACACACAATTTTGTAGGGTAGCTTTTGTTCACAAAATTTCCAATTGGAATTTGGAACAGCTGAAGCGACCAATCGACTGCTCAATTGTAGCGGTGGTATTGATTTAGGCCATAGAGCCCATTTTTGGCAATAGTCGGTCCCACAAAGGATTCATCTGCCCAAAAAGAGCTCCATGACCAAATTGCGATCGTTTGTCAGAACGCTGTAGCGGTTCAAAGTCTCTTTTTTTTTAATACAAGAAATGAGGTTGAAGAAAAATGCCCTATTAACTTTACATCCCTTTTGTTTCAATCAGCAATTGTATGAAACTTCAATGAAGATCAAACTTCTTATTATGTTTTACAAGGCAAATATATTTCGAAAGTCGATTCACGCAATACAATAAGCATAGAGTGAAGTTCCGGCAGTCCAAGTCGGGTGAAACTTTGCCAAACCAATTGAATATCCATTGCCAAGAAAAACGCAGCCATAGCCAGCCGATACTCCACCATATATAGTAGCATTCGTGTTATCTGACCACAATATATTGCCCGTTCTAGCATCCATTGCGTAGAGAGGGCCATTTGAAGCCACCGATCCAGCAAAAAGAAGTCCATTTGTCAATGTAACCGGTCCCATCGACAACTCGTTGCTAGGGTTTGATGTAGTCCAAATGATATGACCGTTGTTAGCATCCAGAGCCACCCATGCACCTGATGTGGTGGTTTGGTTCGACGGTGCCAAGGTGAAGCGCACTTTGTCGCTGTTGGCTATGTTTGTATAGACCCTTTTTCCGTCCGTAGCTGCACCCCATATTCCTCCCCCTTCCTTCCCTCCTGGTCCCGCCAACTGCACAAAAATATTGAAAATCTTATTTTTTGAGAAAAATCTTCTTATCTGTTTATAATTTTTTCCTCCTCGACACAATCATCAAATAAGTGCGCGAGTCAGTTGTCGATTCAACGGCTGTATGTGCATTCACTATTCAATAGTAGTGAACTCTACTGACCTCACAATCACATATATTCATCAGATTTAGAAGTATCAGATGGACATGTCCAAAAAAGTAGGTGTGACCTAGATATACTTTAATCAATGTATGCTTGAAGTAGAACTCATGGGAAACTTACCAACATGAGAAGTGGATCTGATAGAAAGCAAAAAAATTAGTAGAAAACTGATGAAGGCTCTTACTTTGAACCAAACGATATCGCCATTGTCCCGGTCTAGAGCCCATGCAAAGCCACTCTTCTGAACCGCGACAACAAAGTCATGTACCCTTCCATTTGAAACCACAGTAAGCAGCATCGGGGCTTCTCCAAAATCCGCGTCCATATTGGGCCCCGGTGGACAATCCGGGTTATTAGGAATTAAGCACGCGAAAGTCCAAACATCATATCCCCCTAATTGCTTAGCCCATCTCACCTTTCCTGAATTCGTGTCAAACGCAATAATCGAATTAAAGTTTATACCTGGCCCGATGCATTGATCAGTACCGCTCGGTTTGGGCTGCTTATTCTGCTCGGCTTGACACTGCAATACGTCTAGTGGGGCTGTGTAAAGCTGACCACTTGCAGCATAAACAAGTCCTCTTGCAATATCAATTGCTGGGCTACTTCCCCATATAGATGCCCCTGAATAACCTCCCATTTTCCCGCCGTTATCTGGCAGGGTATACGTGCGCCACAATACTGCGCCGTTTTGGACGTCTAGCTTCACTAGGCTGCCTCGGGAAGTGCAGCATTGCCAAGGTGGTAATAGATTTTCTAGTGACGACACACCGACATAAATTGCACTGCGAGAAACGTAAAAAATTGATGTCATGTACAAATCAAGCAACATGTTTTATTTTTTATTTATGTCATCAAAACTACAAAGACTGCCGGCGTCAGTGCCGCATCATCAACACCACATCATATCCATCTCCATTATCAAAGTTAAAGTCAGTACTGACATGCAGTGCCGCTTACATTCCAGTTAATTTTTAACGCTCAAGTAAAAGAGTAAGTGCTTGCAGGAAACTATGCTGTCACTAATGAACGCATTGCATTATTTATAAAAATTCCGAAAGGTATGGTGCATATGTTGATGATTCGGCTGACCTGACAGAAAGAATCAGGACTCCTATCCATGGTACTCATAAGATCACGGAATGAAATTTGTACTAAATCTTAGGAACTTGATAGCATGCATGGAAGAATAACTAACCCTTTATACGCAGTTCCAGATGTAGTAATAACAACAAAAGGGCGCGGGTCTAATGTCGTTGACCATACGAGCTCACCAGTTGACCGAGTGACCGCAATCACGACACCAGGTCCATATATCGGAACAATCAGAAGGTCACCGACAATAGTAGGCGTGGTTCTTGAAACTGATACGTTCACTATAAGGCCAGTTCCAGGCAGGCCAGTTAACTGACCGATGTTTTGCTTCCAAATAAGGGCACCATTAAAAGTATCAACCGCATAAAGGAATCCGTTCCACGATGGGAAGTAGACTTCTTGGTCAGCTACGGCTGGTGTTGCTGATATGTCCTTCCCGGCAAAGAATTTCCACTTTAATCGCAATTTGTGTACAGTCAACGGGTTGATCAGCAGTTCTTTCTTGGCGTACCTCCTGTTTGTTAAGTCGCCTCCGTGATTTACCCACTGAAGCCATTTACAAGAATCAAATATAATTAAATTATCATTGCAAATTATCAGTGGACATCTGTAATATTGAGAAAATGTAACTGCCTAAGCCCCTGAAAGAGAGTGAGAGAGAGTGAGAGAGAGAGAGAGAGTTGTTCTTACAGCGGAATTTGCATTCATCGCGACTGCAGCCAAAAGGAGTGCAAAAAGAGTAATGATATTACCACGAGTACAAGGCGTCATGTCCATGGCCAGAACACTTGCTACTGGGCTAGAAGAAGGCAATTTATATAAACTCTGTTACTGCTACACTACTTGCTATATACTCCCTCCGTCCCAAACATTTCCATTTTGGGCGTCCCATACTAATTGTTACTTACACAAAATGTCCAATTTTCTCTCTCCTCTTCACTCACAACAACTATCCACTATCTCATTTTCTCTCTCATTCCCACTCACAACACCTACTTTTTTTCCTAATCTCCGCGTATTCAATTTTAGTAACCATAAGTTTGGGATGGGGACGGAGAGAGTACATATATACACAATATATCTTGTTCTCATTTCCCTAAGTTGATGACAAGTTGAAATTGTCACTTTGTCTTATTATTTCAAATTTAGAATATGATGTTTGCAACCAGCCTTTTCCTATCCAAATGTGGTAAGAAAAGTTAGTCCCCATAACAAACAGCCTGTGTTAGTTGCAAAGAGAGGAAAATCATTCGGTCAGAAGTTTTTTGATTTCAGGATGGGCGCTTACTCTTCTTTCCAATATACTCCTTCCGTCCCAAAATAATGATCTTCTCATTAGCCATTTTTCATCGTCCCAAAAAGTTCTTCATATTTCTACAATTTAAGCTTAAAAGTTCATAAACAAAACATGGCTAGTGAAGCAAGTGTTCATGTCCTTAAAAAGTTTGAATAGTCAAACGTGAAGATCATTTTGGGACGGAGGGAGTATGTTCTTACAGAAGGAGCATTAGTTAGTCAGAGGTTGGGCCAGTTTACGCAAACTAGTTACTAGTATTATAGTGTTTCAGACTAACTCCCTCCATCCCAAAATGAACGTACAAATTTGATCATAGTCAAAATCAAATTTGCACGTTCATTTTGGGACGGAGGGGGTACTAAATAGAGACGCTTCTCACAATCTCACTAGTTCAACATTTTTTTTTTTGTGTTTTACCCCAAAAAACATTTTATGATCTATTGGCAAAACCGAATTTTATTCGGGAAAATTACCGATCTATGCAATGTATCAGGTCTTAATATTCAATTAATGCAACGTAGTGCTTACTTTTGAAAATAGACAACGTACTTGCATATTGTGTATCAAATAATGCAACGTAATAACTTTTTAGCCGCTACTACGTTGCATTAATTGATACAACTTACTTCAAGTACGTTTGTCAGATTGTTCGAACTTTGCATTATTTGATACAACTACTTCAAGTACGTTTCACAATGTAAGAAGTCGCTACTACGTTGCATTAATTGATATAAATCGGACACTACGTTGCATATAAATAGGTCGTTTTATTCAGACCATCATTATTCAGTTTTACAAGGCAAAATGTGGAAGTGTATCAAGAAATACAATAAGCATAAAGTGAGGTCCCTGCAGTCCAAGTTGGGTGAAACAAGCTTGCCAAACCAACTGTATATCCATTGCCAAGATAAATGCACCCATAGCTTGCTGATACTCCACCATAAATAGTAGCGTTCGTATTATCTGACCACAATATATTCCCCGTTCTGGCATCCATTGCATAGAGAGGTCCGTTCGGGGCCACTGATCCAGCAAAAAGAATTCCATTTGTCAGTGACACCGGTCCTATTGACAAGTCTTTGCTAGGGTTTTCTGTTGTCCAAAGGATTTGGCCCGTCTTTGCATCGAGAGCCACCCATACGCCAGATGTGGTCGTTCTAGTGGACGGAGCCAAGGTGAAGTTCACTTTGTTGCTGTTTGCTATGTTTGTATAAACCCGTATTCCATCCGTGGCTGCACCCCATATTGCTCCCCCTTCTGTCCCTCCTGGCCCCGCCAGCTACATTGCAAAAAAAAAAAAGAAAAAATAAATAAAGTTATTTTGAAGATCTTAGCAAAAGATTTTGTAGACCCTTATAATAATTCGATCTGTGTATCTTTTCCATTATTGTTATAACGGACCAGGAAAGATGAACAGAAAACTGTAAACATAAAAAGAACACAGATTTACGTGGTTCACTAATGATGTGTTAGTTACGTCCATAGGCCGAAGGAAAAGGGGAACAAAGTGAGAGAATAAAGCGAAAAAGTAGAGAAAATTATAAATGACCTTACATTGAACCAAACAAGTTCACCATTGTCACGATCTAGCGCCCATGCAAAGCCACTCTTCTGCACCGCCACAACAATGTCACGAAGCCTACCATTTGAATTTACAGTAAGCAGCATCGGGGCCTCTCCAAAATCAGCATCCACATTGGGTCCGGGTGGACAATCAGGGTTATTGGGAATTAAACACGCGAAATTCCAAACATCATAACCCCCTAAATTCCTAGCCCATCTGACATTTCCTGAATTCATATCAAATGCCATTATCGAGTTAAAGTTGACATCTGCCCCAATACATTGATCTGGACCGGTCGGTTTTGGCTGACTATTCTGGCTGGCTTGACATTGTAAGACCTGTGCCGGGGCTGTGTAAAGTTGACCAGTGGCTGCATAAACAAGTCCTCTAGCAATGTCGATTGCTGGGCTACTGCCCCAGATAGCTGCCCCTGCATAACCGTCATTTTTTCCACCATTATCGGGCAGAGTGTAGGTCCGCCACAAAATTCCACCGGTTTTGATATCTAGCTTCACCAGGCTGCCTCGGGTATTGCAGCATTGTGAAGGTGGTAATGTTGATTCTAGCGATGAAACTCCGACATAAATTGCCCTACACATAAATGGAAAGCGTAAAAATGTTACTCCAACTTTTAAATGCTTGTTTGGTACAAAAGATTTGTAGTTCTATTCCATTTTATTTACACAATATCATAAAATGAAGTTTTTACTGAAGTATCCTGGAATTGAATGGCCAATGTTGCGCGCATACAAAACTAGCATTCAAACGAATTTGGGGTTTGTGAAGTCGAATTTCGGGCTGTGCAGTCGACTTCTCAACAACAGTCAACAGTCAGATAAGCCTTATTATAGAATGCAACTCATATTAAGATGTAATTCATGTTACTGTAAGATACAACTCTCTCTATTCGCAACTATAAGTCATTTTAAGTTTTTAAATTTGTTTCAAACTATATTCATTTTAGCTACTTCTTTCTTTTATCAATACATTAATTACTTAGTCGATTTTCCCATGTGGATTGATTTAATGTCAGGTAGAAAATGAGGTAAAAAATGGTTTTTAAAAGTGACAATTCACCTTAAAAACAAGAGCATAGAGAAATAACTAACCCATTGTACACAGTTCCAGATGAAGTTATGACGACAACGGGACGGGGGTCTAATTGTGTTGACCACACGAGGTTTCCGGTTGACCTTGTGACTGCAATCACTACTCCAGGTCCATATATCGGGACTATCAGAAGATCACCGGCAATAGTAGGCGTGGATCTTGAAACAGAAACATTAACATTCGAAACAAGGCCAGTTCCGGGCAGCCCAGTTAACTGACCGATGCTTTGTCTCCAGATGAGGGCACCGTTGAAAGCATTTAGAGCATAAATAAATCCGTTCCATGATGGGAAGTACACTCTTCCATCAGCTATGGCTGGTGTTGCTGAAATGTCCCTCCCGGCAAAGAATGTCCACTTTAAACGCAATTTATTTATAGTTGAAGGGTTGATTAGCAATTCTCCGTTTGCGTACCTCCTGTTTGTTATGTCACCCCCGTGATTTACCCACTGAAGTCATCATTGCGAAAAAATTCAGCGGATAGTTATAAATAAAGATTCCGAAGCAACATATATTGATGGAGAGTGAGAGGGGGAGAGGGAGAAAGAGAGAGATCTAGAGAGAGTTGTACTTACAGCAGCATTTGCATTCTTGGCGACTATAGCTAAAAACAGTGCAAGCAAGAGTGTAAGGAGATTACCACGAGTATAAGGTGTGATATCCATGGCCTTAGACACTTATCGACGTGATAGAATAAGGAAACTTTTACTGCTATATATACTAGCTATTACGTCTGTCACAAAATGAATGTCTGAAATTGCTCTTGATCAAGAGCGATTTCAGACATTCATTTTGGGACGGAGGGACTATATATCTTATCTTGGGAAGTTGACATTGTACCATTGTCTTGTTAGTACAAAAGCAGAATGTAGTATTTCTAAAACAGCTTTGGTTAGAAGAATTTGTCAGAAGTTCTTTCATCTTGAGAGAAAGTCCACTCATATATTACAGTACTTGGTTTAATGTCGTTCTCGCTTTCTCGCCTTAAGACCACATGTTCCCTTTCAGAGAGGGCATTGTTTCACGCTTCTGCTTCTGCACCTCAAGTCAAGACCACATGTTGCCTTCCAGATAGGGCAGCATGCTTCTAGAGTTTCAGTTGAAGTGGAATGAATAGAGAAGTTCAGTTACGTACTTTAGCCAATGTTGTAACTCAATACCCGTGTTTTAAAACAAAATAAATGTAAAACACATCTTTCTAATTTGAGTGTTAAAAATATACTCCCTCCGTCCCATTTTAATAGTCAAAACCTTTTTGGTTCAAAAAATAAGAAAAAATGTTTTTATTATAAAATATAGTAAGTTGCATTATGCCAAAATGTACCTGTTAGGCCCTAAATATGATTAACACTAATTAATTAACCATAGTTAAACAAAGTGTTTTGATAAAAAGATATATATCGGCCGAAAGACCAAAATATGAAACATACCTTTTCATTTTTTCCAGTTAATGCAGTGTACAATTTAGTGACCAACTTAATGAAATGTACTATCTCGTAGTTTTTCATATAATGCAATATGCATTAAATCAACCTAATCATGTCAAAAAACTTGACGAAAATATGGACATTTGTTAAAAAAACTACCTCATGTTTGGCGCACCAACATTTGTTAAGAAGCCTAACTCCCTCTGTGTTCATCTTCCCTATCACCAGTGTGCTACCCATCACACCGCCGACAACCACCACCACTAGTCCGCAGCAAGTATTAGCCGAACTTCTAGATCAGCCGACCATTTAGACTATAAGCCGTGATTGATGACTTCCGTTATTGCTGACTCCACAAACCTTAGCCTTTCCGTGATTGCTGACTTTGTAAACTTAACCTCACAATAGTTTAGGTCTTTGTATAGCTTTATATATTCCCAGTTTGTATGATTATCAAATCATCAAGGAAACAATTCTTTTCTCTTTGATCTCTTCATCTTGTTATTATGCTTATGCATTTATCTATTCTAACATGGTATCAGAGCCACCGATCCATGGTGGCCTGATTTCCGCTTCCGCTATTTTTTTTTAATCTACTCTAAATTTCTTCATCTTTCTCGATTCTGAAATCAATGGATGATTTTTGGTACGATCCCGTTTCCTTTGATATTTTACCATCATCATATGATGTTTGCCAGTTATGTAACGGTCTTGGTCATACCGCAAGAGACTGTTTGCGTCATTATGAACCAAGTGATACCGTTTATACTGAGCCTTCTTTTTCTTTATCGGACTGGTTATATCCAGAACAAAATGAATCTTTGGATTCAAATGATTGTTCTTCCGACGTAGAAGAATCATTAACCGATGTTAATGAACCACCTCTTTCCGCTTTTTCTTCTACTACAAATTGGTATATTGAGGATCTCCTCGACCAAGTCTCGTGTCTTCGAAAACTTCCGTCCCAATCCTTGACAAATTATTTTTCTGAAGCAAAATCGATTTCTTATGCTCTTGATAGACCCGGAAAATCAATTTCTGAAATCGAGCTTATTGAGTTTCTTGTTGATGGACTTGATCCATTATTTGACAAATTTGTCAAATACTATTATTTTCGAAAACCACAAATTTCTCTAGATTTTCTTTTTGATTACCTTGTTAATGAGGAAAGTCGGTGCAGAACAAAATCTTTTTCGCCTGATGCTCTGGTTCAGCACACTCATGGGTCCTCTCCTTCAGTAGATTCTCCCATTGATCTAGACCAGACTGCCTCTCTACAAGTTGAGCCACATCATCATGGCCAGACCTTTTCTACAACAGGACATGTTGTTCACCCTTTGCACCAGCCAACATTTGACTCTACTTTAGCAACTCCTGACTTGCAAACCATGCAAACTTCTACTCCCGATGCCACTCTCTCTGTTGGCTCATCCAAAGTTGCTTCTATTGGCTCTTCAACTCACAAAGTAGCCTCTTCTAGTGGTCCTGTATCCTCTTCTCTGTCTCACATTCAGACTGCCTCTTCAGTTACTGGGCCTTCTTTAACAGCGGTCACGCATTTTCAGACTTTTGAGCTGGGCCAACCCAACTCTAGCACTGCTGTGCATCAAGTTTCTCACTCCGTGAATTCTTCCTGTAACAACAGCCATTTGCTTGAGCGTTCTAGTATAGGTAGGCCTCCTCCAGCATCTAGCCTAATCCCCATGCAGCAAGGCCTATCTGAATCTCCCCGTGCTGGACTGACTTCTCCTACTGGCTATTCCCATCTGTTCTACAACAACAATCTTCGAGAGGAACACTCCTCTGAAAATGATTCTTACATATTATATCCTCCTAAGAAATGGCAATACATGGCGTGTCATGACCACCTCTATCTTCGGCTATTGTTTAACATTAATGAGTTGCTTTCGATATTCCCCGTCGGCATGTTTTTTGTTGCATGTTTATCTTGGAAACTTAGGGGACGTTCTGCAAGTTCAAGCTGCATCTCCGTACCTCCTCTTAGCTTGATGGGGGGTATTAGCCGAACTTCTAGATCAGCCGAACATTTAGACTATAAGCCGTGATTGCTGACTTCCGTTATTGCTGACTCCACAAACCTTAGCCTTTCCGTGATTGCTGACTTTGTAAACTTAACGTCACAATATTTTAGGTCTTTGTATAGCTTTATATATTCCCAGTTTGTATGATTATCAAATAATCAAGGAAACAATTCTCTTCTCTTCGATCTCTTCATCTTGTTATTATGCTTATGCATTTATCTATTCTAACAGCAAGCACCACCATCAACCCACCACTGCCACTACCATTAACAGAAACTGTTGCCACCATGATGACTACCACCACGATTCCACCACTATCACCAGTCCATAATCATCAACACCACTACCATAGAGTGATAGGATTTAATGGTATGGTCTTTAGTATTTACCAACAATGATCTTGCCAATCACCAAAATGCTGGGTCATATGAAGGAGTTCTTTCAGTTTCTTAACTTGAATCATGTTTATTTGAGTTGTTTATTTGAGTTGTGAACTTTTAGTGCAATCATAGTGGTTTCCAATATATAACCCCAAAGTAAATAGTGGAAGATAAATTTGACTTTATCATCTAATGAACCATATCCAATAAGGTTCTATTCCTCCATTTAGACACATCATTCCAAAATGGTGTTCTTTGTGGAGTTAATTGTGAAACAATTTCACAACCTTACTTAAAGATGATTGTCAAATTCTTGGTTTAATTATTCATCATCTTGATCAAATCGGAATCTTTGAATAATTTTACCAAGTAATATCAAAATCCTCTTTTAGCATTTCTACTTAATGGACCATATACATCGACATGTATTAGGTCTAATAAGATATTAGCCTTTTACTACTCCTAGTAAAAGATGTATTGATCCAAGTAAATAAGATTTGCATACATCACATGATTAAAAATCATATGACTTTAAAAGTCCGTTCCATAGAATTTTAGATATGCGTTTCTCATTTATTTGACCAAAACAATAATGCCTTAAGAATTTAATTATTTATGTTATAGCCTTATTTATTATTTTGTTCTTCAAGATTTAAGATATAAGATTTATTTATATGATTTAACAGTACGATAAAGCAAATCATAATAAATAAAGATTTTTTTTTATTCTCAATAAGAAATAAACATCCTTCATTATCTTATAAAGAAAACAAAATAATATCTTCTACTTAATGAGTAAAGTCACTTCATAAGTGTTCTACGACCAATGTTGCAATTCTTGCATCATTATCATTCGTAGATTAACTTTATTTTTCATAAGAAGTCTTTCTATTTATTAATTGTTGCACATTTATGCAAATGTGGGATCTACATCCGGTATCCAATAATTAAAAGTGGAAAGAATAATTTTATAACACAAATATCCCATGTGGTTGTCTCACTACCATTCTCTTTTATTGATCATCCAGAATTTTGATTGCAATTTTAAATGGCCAATCCAATTTCTATGTTACCAAGTTGCATTATTTAGAGTTATAATCTTAGCCACAATTATTTCTTTTAGGTTTAACAACATTTGTCTTACCTTTATCTTTTAATCCTCTTTCCTCTTTAGAAATTCATGAAGTCAAAAATCAAATTTTCGACTTAGATCATCATCTTTCCGTACTTATGTTCAGAAATCTAGATCACAAACTGTACGGCCGAAACTAAGCCAAAAGGCATCCACATTTCCGTACATCATTCAGAAACTTAGAGAACAGTCCATACGGCCGAAACTAAGCCAAAAGACATCCACATTTCCGTATGAATCTGTAGTCCGTTTCTGAATTCTATGTCTCATTTATTTAGCTGATTTCAGCAATCAAGAACAATTCAGGATTCTGATTTCAGTTTATCTGAATTCTGAATTGACATCACTTTTTAGGAAACACAATTTCGAAAACCAGCCATCTGAAACTAGATTCAATCCAAGATTCAAATTCTGAACAACACCTTCTCGGTCGAGTCTTAAGATCCGCTCGGCCGTGCACTACGAAAAACAGATTTTAAATTTCCAAAATATATCCTAGAATTGCTTTCCTTGATTAAATTAAGATTTGGTGTTCATGGTGATCCAATCATCATGATCATCAAAACCAAGAATAAACAATTTATTCATGAATCTAAGATCATCAACAAGTTGATCAAATTAAATTTTGATGATCCTGTGGAAAATATTAATCAAATTAATATTGCAATTTAGGTTACACAGGATTATTACGAATGTATAATTTCCATTTTTGCTTTAGAACAATTCTTAAGCTCATGATCATGTCAAAGAAATTAATTTCATTCTCTTTTAACTTTGTCCTTTTAAGAACAGATCGCAGTAACAAACATAATTAAAGTTTAAGATAGTATTCTACACAAATATGCAAATAAATATACACATATATTTCATACCAATCATTTAAGAGATAATTATTGTATTTCATAAGTAATCCCACTAAATTATATAACCTTCATATACAACAATTGCATAATATAATTTATGTAGGCTAAGATCTAACTTTAATTTAATTTTAAGTCTGCTTTGGAGATACTTCTCAAAATTAAATTAATTAGGTAGATAACTCTTATCAATCACATCATATGTGACTCTTAGATATTTTATGAGATTTTAAGTAGACATCTTATGTCAAACATGTTTTAATCTCATCTTGTGCCATAGGCCCAAAACTTTATCTTTTGATAGCCTAATTAAGTCAAACCATGATAAACGCATAGGAACCACTCTTTCACTCATATTGTTCATACAAGGATAGAATCAATGCACCTACGCTTTGGCGTAACCCACACAAAACTACTCGTGTAATCCCAAGTGTCTATCATGGGTTGGCACGTGACTTAAAATTTCAAGAAGGTTCTTTCATATAGCAACGCGCATAACAAAGGTATAATTAATTCAATTAATTAATGAATGGATAGTATGTGAATATAATTATGAATTTTAGATTTTCATAGAGTCATACTCTAGGTATAATACATATTGAATAATGAATTCTTTCATAGAGTCCAACTCTATTAAGAATACATTACTTCATAGAATCTAATTCTATGAACAATACGTATTGTACAATGCATTTCCAAATCTGAAAAACACGAATTTAGAAATCTGCATTACACGCGAACTGCACGAAAAATCTGCACGAATTCGTGCATTGCACGCGAACTGCACGGAAATTCTGCACAAAATTCTGGACTGCACGTGCGATCCACGTAATCTGCACGAAAATTTTGGACGAAAATTCTGTACGAAAACGTGTATTTCACGTGAACTGTACGAACGCAATTTATCAAATCTTGATCCTTTAAGGATTCAACTTTTATGATAATCAAATTATCATAAACATCAAACTCTAAGAACAAACAATTTGTTCTTCAAGATCAAGAATCATCAATTCAATAATCCAATTAAAGAGATTGATGATCCGATAAATGGATTAATCATATTAATCATGCAACTTGAAAACCTTGTTCATAATTATACTATATCATATATAATTGTTTCACCAAACAATTCACATAAATCTCTTATTCTAAATTCATACCTTGCTAGATCATATAATCAAATCATACATTTAACATGATAATATTAAAATAACCATACATAAACGGGGCTCTGATACCACTGTTGGGTTTTAAGGCACCTCGCGCAACAGAAACGGTAATGGAAAAATCAACAAAACCCTAAGCTCCAAGATCCATTCATGATGATTAAATTAATAGGAAGATGAATTTAGAATACTAACCATTGTTGTGCATTTAAAATTTTTGGATCTTCAAATCTTCAAGTCTTCAAGCTTTATGATTTGATCTTCTCCACGTTCTTCGAATCACGATCACAGGAACATGAACTTGAGATACCTAAGCTAGCACCCTCTATGTGTATCCACACGCGAACGAATATCTAGAATAATTCTAGATCCGGACTACTAGATCCAATCATTAAAAAACACGCTTTTCTAATCTTCAAAGGCTATATGAATTTTGGTGTTCTTGAGCTTTTGATTCTTAATCTAGGCTCAAGAATATGTTTCTCAAACATATGGATTACCCATGAATAATGGTTGGTGAAAAAGGATTATTTATACTCTAAAATCCTTAACCCTTAAGGACCATTGAGACCTAATCCCGTCACCCTAATTATTCTGCTGTAATTATGGCCCAGACACTCTGGCACGGTCGTGCTCATAAACTGGCACGGTCGTGCCAAAGGGTGCAAATGTTCATAACATTCTGGCACGGTCTTGCTCATAAATCGGCACGATCGTGCTCACAAACTGGCACGGCCGTGCATGCCAGAAATTCAACCTTTTGCCTTTTAACAATTCGTTCTTTTGTGTGTGACCCCATAGGATTATATTAAGTTGACAATGAGTCTAACTAAGGTCAAACTCATAAATCATGAGCGGACTCTAGCAATCCATCATGATTACCCAATTAATATAACTTAACGAAGTTCGTTTATCTTCATAGAATATATCACAATCCTTTTGTCACGCGATATCATATTGAACATAAGTCATGGTCCACGTCAACTTATATTGTTCAATGCTCTCTCGATCTTGAGTAGATTGATATGAGCAAATGACATTGAACACATCAAATTATTTGAGCGTGGCCACGCATTTCATCAATCTCACTCTTCGAGTGGCCTAAGAAGATATCTCTCTTGAGGGAGGGATAAATTTCATCTTGACTTATCATTCTTCCCTACAAGAATCCGATTATACCAATTGTTAGGATTCATTGTTAGTACAACCACCTGATTTGATTGACCCATTCCACGTGTCTTTTTATGGACTTTAGGTTTACTTGTAATGAAGTTTTACTTCAATTTTTAGACAAATCCATTTCTAGATGTTTAGTAGTTAGGCTGAGTTATGATCGGTTTATCCTTAGCGGTTTAGTGTCCCTCAAGCCGCAGTCTTCAAACCGCCAGCATGGTGCCTTAAGTCCTTCATCAAGCCACAGTTTGTGTCTTTGATGAAACCGCATTTCAAGTTCATTCATGAAACCGCACATGCATCTGGTGGAACCGCCGATCAAGATATTGAAGAAGTTATTGCTGTCATTTACTCCTTCAAGACAAACATTCGCTTTTCAACCGTAAATGAATGACTGGTGACTTGTCCTTAAACTTCAAGTCATGGTTCAGTTATTCTTGGAATGTCGGTTTGTCTCGCTTTTTGAAAAGTTATCGTTGTACTTTTCCAACAACTAAAAGGACAATGTCAGGTAGTGATCCAACAACTTCCTGCCACAAAGCAAAAGCAAAGGACGACAGTGACAGGTCAACCAATGGGATTGTGACAATGCATAAAACCGCCATATAATGACTCACCTCATTGTCCAACGGTCACTAATGCCTTCACTATAAATAGCCTTCATTTCTCAACATTGAAGGTTGCTGAGCTTCAAAGAGAATATCCCAAGTATTCAAGTTTGCTTTGAAGATTGAAAATCCAGATACTCATATCTTCATCATCTCCTTAGCAAACCCAGAGTTCTTCATCAAAGCTTCAAGCCTTCATACCATAACAACTCAGCCTTGCACAGAAAGTAATCACTTGCTCACCATCACTTAGATATTTTGAGCTCTTGATTTCTTTCTACACTACACACCCGGAGTATATTTTCTTATAGATTATATACCTCGAAAACACAGGTTGTTATAATAGCATTGTTAGGTTAGATTGTTTATTTAGAGTTTGGATTCGTTTGTAATCTTGTAAAAACTCCTCTAAATCAATACAAGTCTAGTAGCTATTAGAAAATCCTAGGCTAACCACCTAGGTAGAGGACGTAGTTCTTTCAAGAACGAACCTCTTCAAATTGTGTGTCTTTGATCTTTAATTTCTGTCATGTCATTTATATTTCTGTTTATGAGCTTTATTTACTTTTATGTGAAATGACTTGATAAATGATTTGCATACTTTTGTGATACTTCAGTTGTGCCTTGTCAGTTGCATCATTCCATTTTCAACCACTTAAACCGCCCTACTCTTCATAATTCAGTTTGGCCAAAACCGCAAAACTCCGCTGTGCATTTTATCTGAGCGGTTCTAGTGCTTTAAACCGCAATAGACCAAACTGATAAGTACTTGGTTGATTTTCAAGGGTATTTCGAAAAAGATTTTAAACCGCTATTCACCCCCCCCTCTAGCGGTTCTATACCCTTGTTGCCCTTTGGGACCAACAAGTGGTATCAGAGCATATCCACCAAAATTATTTTACAAGCTTAACCGCTTGGGTGCTGATCCAATGGCAAACAGAAACTCCCATATGATGCAGACATCCAACTCAAATCACTTACCTATTCTTAATGAAGATAGTTTCATCTTCTGGAAAGATAGGATGAAGAAGCACATGATATCTGAGGATCGCAGATTATGGACTGCAATTGTTAATGGACCCTATGTCCCGATGAAGGCTAACCCTGATGCAGGTACTGCTGGACAAACCGCGGAAATCAAGAAGCCGGAAGCTGAATGGACTAAAACTGATCAACGGAATGTGGACTTTGATGGTAGAGCTATGTCCATGCTTGTATCAGCTATTGATCTAAGAACTCACTCAAAGGTTCTAGATTGCAATACCGCAAAGGAAACATGGGATGGCATCATTGACTTTCTGGAAGGAGATGCAGACACCAAGAAGAACCGCCTCTACCAACAGAGAAGGCTCTTTGATTACTTTGTCAAAGACCCAAAGGAATCTCTTCGCCAATGCTATGAGCTGTTCGTGGAAATTGTCAATGTATGTTTCTCTCTAGGGCACAAGTATTCCAATACTGACCTGAACATGAGATTCATGCAATCTCTTGGTAGCAAATGGCTGATCAAAACTACCAACATTGAAGACAACAAAGATCTGGAAGCTCTTGATCTTCGTCATCTTTATGCCATGCTAAGGGTATTTGAATTCAAGCTTGAGGAAGCTCATGAAACCGAAAACAGATTCAAGTCTCTTTCTCTTGCTGCTTTCAACAATGCAACATCTCCAGTTTACAATCCAGATCACCATCAAACCGCATCTAATATCCATTTACAAACCGCCTCTTTTGATCCAAATATTCCAAGATATATTTCTCAAACCGCACCTCCAGAGTATTACCAACCGCCTCATCAACCTTACCCTCAACATCATCAACCCTATTCTCAACCTCAGCAATCTCATCAATCCTACACTCCATCTCAAAATTCTCAAAGTGTAGCATCCAGTTCTACTCAAGTTGACTTCGATGACATGAATGATGACGAGTTTGCTCTCTATGTGAAAAACTACACCAAGTTCAGAAAGAACAGAGCTCAATCTCAGTCAGGCGGCCCTGCAAAGTTTGTCCCTCCAACCAGATTCAACAAAGCAGCTGATGCTAAGAAAAGGGATGATCTTGTTTGTTACAACTGCAGACAACCAGGTCATTTTGCCTCCAGTTGTCCCAAACCGCGCTATGAAGCCGCTCCTGCCAAGAAACCGTTCAACAAAAAGTTTCTCAAGAGAAGAGGAATGGTTGCTGAACAAGGAGAACAACCATTACATGGATGGGTTCTGATACAGATGATATTGATGAAGATGAAGGAGTTGCAAATCTTTGCCTAATGGGATTTGAAGAAAAGGTTGAAATTGACAAAAGCCTTCCACTGCCACTCCATCAAATGAAGTCAGTTTCACCAAGAACTCCTGAAGCTAAACAAGGCAAAACTCCTACTTCACCAAACTACTCTCCTGAGGATCAAACCAAACAAAGCCATGATGACCAGGTACTTGAACGTGCTAATGTCATTTGTCAACAACACACTGTGCTTAAAAAGGCATATAAATTAATGGCTGCGGAACTTGAATATTCCTAAAAAAGAATGCAAGTCCCATAAGGAGGAGATTGAAAAACTCAAGCTCCAAATTGTTGGGATAGCTTCTGTTGTGGAAGAAAACCGCTACCTTAAGGACAGAACCGAGGTACTTAACACCCGAATCCATGATCTTACTGTACAAAGGGATGAACTTCAAAAAGTGACCGATGTGTGGACTAAGTCTGGTGTCACCATGGAACAAATCGTTAATTCACAAATTCTCTCTAAGGAGAAAAGTGGATTGGGATTTAAAACTGATGATGGGTGTAAGTGTCCTTGTCTCTGTGCTGAAGGTGGTGTGAAACCAACCGAACAAACCAAAGAAATTCCCAAGGTGAATCATGCTGGTAAAAAGGGCTCAACACAAGAAATTAAAAAGCAAAATTATTTCTATGAGTATCCTAAAAACCAGACTGGGAGAGATCCAAAGTGGAAAGAGAAATCCACAGCGGCTGAGGCAACCAAGGAAGTATTGAGTGATGAACCCGCTCCTAGTCGGTTTAAGGAATATAATGTTATATTTCCTAAAGCCGCACCTAAGAGAAAGGTGGAACTCAAGAAGGTTAACTTTGTTAAAGCCAAAACCGCTGACCCAGTAAAACATGAGAAACAGAAGGTCAGTAATGGGTTTGTAAAACCGCAACCACAACCTGGCTTAATTCATTGTTCTATTTGTGCCGAATTTGGTCATAGTGCTGGTCATTGTCTTTTAAGATTCACACCCAATGCCAAGGGACGTAAAAATCCTAAGGTCAAATAGGTGTGGGTCCCAAAAAGCTGCTAACCCTAGGACCCAAGGAATAAGGGGGACCAAAACCTTTCATGTTTATTTTTAGATTTCATGTTTTATGGCTGGAACCACTAAGAAGAAGAAGGATCTTTGGTATTTGGATAGTGGATGCTCACGACACATGACTGGAGATTCCGAACTACTCTGCAGTTTCATCCAAATGAAAGGTCCCCCAGTAGTGTTTGGTAACAACAAGAAAGGAAAACAGTAGGATATGGAGCAATCAAACGAGGAAAGATGACTATTGAAAATGTGTCACTAGTAGAATGACTCAAGCACAACCTTCTCTCCATATCTCAGTTTTGTGACAAAGGAATGAACTGCATCTTCACATCAACTAGATGTTATATCAAAGATGCTTCTTCTGGAGTCACTCTACTGACTGGAAACAGAACAGGTGATGTTTATATGATTGATTTAAGCAATATTGTTTCTATTGCTGACCTCTGTTTTGTAGCCAAAAATATAAGTGAAAGCAGCTGGTTATGGCATAAGCGGCTCAGCCACTTGAACTTCAAGTATCTAGCAAAACTGCACAGGGATGGTCTAGTAAAAGGACTACCCAAAGTGGCTGACCATCATAATGAAAAGTGTAAAGCATGTCAGCTTGGAAAGCAGCCCAAACAGTCATTTCCTAGTAAAACCGCGCCTTCAACGAACCGCTGTTTGCAACTGCTGCACATGGATTTATTTGGACCTGTCCCAACCGCCAGTATAGGAGGAAACCGCTATACACTTGTGGTGGTTGATGATTATTCAAGATATACATGGGTGGAAATGATGGCCTCTAAAGATGATACTTATGGCATCGTAACCGCTCTCTTTAGACAGCTCCAAACTCAGAAATTGGATGACATTGTTGCCGTGCGTTCAGATAATGGAACCGAATTTACAAACAATGGTGTTGCCCAATATTGTGATGATCATGGAATTGATCATAATTTCTCTGCCGCTGGAGTTCCACAACAGAATGGAGTAGTGGAAAGAAAGAACAGAACTTTGATTGAAGCAGGAAAGACTATGATTGCAGAAGCCAAGCTTCCCAAATACTTCTGGGCCGAAGCCGTCAATACCGCATGCTTCACCCAGAACCGCTCCCTCATCATCAAAGTTCACAACAAGACTCCTTATGAATTGTAGAGAGGCAGATCACCCAACATTGCTTCTTCAAGATATTTGGATGCAAGTGCTACATCTTGTACAATGGCAAAGAGCATCGAGGTAAATTTTGATGCTAAGGCCGATGAAGGTATTTTTGTTGGTTATTCTAAACACTCCAAAGTTGTTTCAATAAGACATCTTTAAAAATTGTAGAGTCAGTCCATGTTACATTTGATGAACATGCTCTCCTTGAGCCACATACGGCTCCAAATGTTGCTAATGATTTAGTGATTTTGAGACAGGCACTAGACATAGAGCAACTGACAACCATCCTACTGAAACCGCTACATCCAGTTCTTCAGCCGCACCTACTCAAACCGCTGATGGTGTAACTGTTGAACCGCTGTCCTCTGATCCCATTCAAACTGTTGAACCAGTTCCAAATCTAACCTTCAATGAAGATTTCAATGATTATCAAGATGATCCTCCTCTGGAAAATCTTCAAGAAATTGTGGTTTAAGACAACCTCCCTCCTGAAATTAATGAGCATAGAGACCATCCAACTGCCAACGTTATTGGTCCTATCAGTACTGGTGTCCAAACCAGAAGGAGTTTGACTCACAGAGATAATCACAGTTTGTTCTCAACTACTCTGTTATCTCAGATGGAACCGAAGAAGGTAGATGAAGCTCTAAGTGATCCAAGTTGGGTAATTGCAATGCAAGAAGAGCTTAATCAGTTTGAAATATGCAAAGTTTGGACCCTAGTTCCAAGGCCCAGAGATCACACTGTAATTGGAACAAAATGGGTATATAGAAACAAGATGGATGAAAGTGGTGCTATAACTAGAAACAAAGCTAGGTTGGTTGCTCAAGGTTATAGGCAAGAAGAAGGGATTGACCATGATGAAACCTTTGCCCCTGTTGCCAGACTTGAAGCCATAAGATTGTTCCTGGCCTATGCCTCCTTCAAGAAATTCAAGTTATATCAAATGGATGTGAAGAGTGCATTTCTGAATGGTGAACTACAAGAAGAAGTTTATGTAGCCCAACCGCCAGGATTTGAAGACAACAACTCCAAAATCATGTCTTCAAACTCAAGAAAGCATTGTATAGACTCAAACTGGCTCCAAGAGCATGGTATGACACTCTATCTAAATTTCTTATTGAACAAGGCTTCTCTCGAGGTAAAATTGATACAACTCTATTTATAGCTAAACACAAAAGTCATTCATTATTAGTTCAAATATATGTTGATGATATTATTTTCGGTTCTACTAATGAAACTATGTGTTAAGTTTGAGAAGCTAATGAAGAGTAAATTTGAAATGAGTATGATGGGAGTGTTGACATTCTTTCTTGGACTCCAAGTCAAGCAATGCCATGATGGGATCTTCATCAACCAAGCCAAATACACTAAAGATTTGATAAAGAAGTTCAGGCTTGAAACCGCTAAACCAGTTGATACCCCAATGCCTAAGGCCTGCAGTTTGGATCGAGATGAACATGGTAATAAAGTTGATCAAACTCTCTATCGAGGTATGATTGGCTCTCTACTTTACTTAACTGCTAGTAGGCCAGATATCATGTTCAGTGTTTGTTGTTTGTGCTAGATTCAAGCTGACCCTAGAGAATCTCATCTTATTATTGTTAAACGTATTATTAGATATTTATGTGGATCTGTTACCTTGGACTTTGGTACTCCAAAGAATCTTTCATTTGATCTATTAGGTTATTCAGATGCTGACTTTGCAGCATGTAAGATAAGAAGAAAGAGCACAAGTGGTACTTGTCAGTTCCTTGGAACGCGACTTGTGTCATGGTCCAGCAAGAAACAAGCGTCGGTTTCAGTCTCAACCGCTGAAGCTGAATATATAGCGGATGGAAGCTGTTGCTCTCAAATTCTCTGAATGAAACAACAGTTGGAGGACTACTGGATTTTGAACAATACTGCCCTATCTACTGTGATAGCACTGCTGCAATATCCATCTCCAACAATCCAGTTCAGCACTCAAAACCAAGCACATCGACATAAGATATCATTTCTCAAAGACCATGTAGAAAAGAAAACATTTTTCTAGCAAAGGTGGGAACAGATGATCAAATTGCTGACATCCTCACCAAACCACTTGAAAATTCCAGGTTCTATCACTTACGAGGAGAAATGTGTATGTTAGAAATAACTTAAGATATCATATCTATATATATTTTTTAATATCTTTTTTCAAGTGTTTTGGCTATGCTTAGAAAAGTCATCTAGTGTGCGGTTCTGTCATCATTGAAACCGCATCAATAAATGTTCGATACAATACTCCATCAAACTGACGAGTCAAAATGAATGAAATCGGTTCTTTCAAAACCGACAAGAAGCAAAGTCATTCGGTTTAAACATATAAACCACCATCAGATTAGAGAGACATCAGTTTCATGAAAACCGACTGACGACGTAGGTAAGTCGGTTTGCTAAATCAAACTGCTCAGGTATGAAATTGCATTTCTCCCTACTTTATGTCATATCAGTTATAAGGACCTTTTTGCAATTTTCTCTGCCGCATTAAATTCTATGTGACGTGGGACGCCATCTGGAGATAATCGTGCGCCGTTCTCGTCGTTCCATTACCCGAGGACAGTTATTTGAGTATAAAAGACAAAGTTTATTTCTTTTACCTTTTTACCTTCTTCATCATTTATCTCTCTCTTCTGCAAACCTCTGTTCTCTATCTCAAATATTTCTCATACTCTTTTCAAAATTTCAAATGGCACTAAGAAATCATCCGACCCTTCTGCTCTATCTACATCTAAAACATCCAAAG
>JAOWBW010000614.1:431051-466391 GCA_026119855.1 Campanula takesimana | reverse complement strand
GGATGACCAAAACCGGTTCCGGGTCCGGTTCCGGTTCGGAACCGCCGGTTCCGGTTCGGCATATATGTGACCCTGAACCGGCCGCGCTTACACCGGTTCCGGTTCCGGTCATCACAATCCGGTTCCGGTACGGTTCCAGTCCGGTTCCGGTTCAGTCCACGCTACCTTTTTTTATTTTTTTTTATCATACAATAATGAATAAACATGTTAAAATTTTTAAAAGACAAGAGATTTTTATTTTATAATACACTAATGAATAAACATGTTAAAATTTATTGAAAAATAAGGGATTTTTATTTTTTTAATGGAAATGCCGATCCGGTTCCAGTTCCGGTCCGGTTCGCCATATATGTGACCCTGAACCGGCCCGCGCTTACCACGGTTCCGGTTACTCCGGTTCCGGTTTACTCCCCGGTTTGCTCTGGTTCCGGGCTTTTCCGGTCCGGTCCGGTTTTCCGGTTCCGGTCCGGTTTGGCCATCCCTAGTGACCACTGTCTTGCTTAGTTCTTCATTCCTTTTCGCTCCAAGTCCTATATTATAAGCCTATACTATAAAATGAACTAAGCTAAAAATTGAAGTTATAAAACTTCTTACATAGGGTCCTAAAGTCCATAAAATACTCTTAGGTGATGGTATCAATCAATACTAACATAATTAGGAGGGTTAAGAGATAAGCATACCCAACAATCTCTCCCTAAATGATTGATGCCATTACCTACTATAACAAAGGCAATTCATTGTACTTGATAATAACATGTCCATAAAAATGAAAATGGTAAATCATGCCTCAAGTCAATGCACACACTAGCCTATGCTATAGATTTCTAGTCTATCCAAAAGATTAACTTACAATATGGGAAAGACAGAAATAACATATAGCGCATATAAATGATATGAGTTTTAGTTTAAGTATGCCTTTAAATTGAATGTTTAAACATTATGCGTAGAAAATATGAGCAGTTAATAATATGCGCATGAGGTAGAATAAAACATTCATTGTTCCACAAACGAATAGTTTGAATTGAACAAGGTTTTGGAAACTAATGATGCGATTTTTCTCATTAAAACGTGGAATGATAATAGCTGCAGATTTCAAGTTTGAAAGAGAAAAAAATGCGCACAAAAAGGAATACCTTGCGCAAAAGCAAAAATTACATAGAACCTATTCTATGTTGATCCGGTGAAGGGCTTCACGCAGCTCATTCTGCAGACTGTTGAACTTGTTCATGAGCTCAACTTTGAGAGCTTGAAATTTATATTTGAACGCAACAGCTTCTTCAATATAAACTGTGATTTCTCTGCGCACATCCATGTTGTCTGCTTGCAGCTCTCGGAAGTTTGTTGCGTAGGCCATCTGATGCCCAGTCATCTGGTTGAAGTATGACTGCTCAGCAACATTGATGGTGTCGATGATGGTGGCCTGCGTAGCTTCAAGTCTTTGGTCAGTGTGGAGGCGCTGGGTGTTCACGCTGGCTTGAATATCGAACATTGCTTGGTCCATCCTAGCGTTGAACCCATTAACGAAATCGGTCATAGATTGAGTTATGCACTCCCTGACACTTTCCAAGTTGAGCGCACCAACTTGCGCAGGACCACCTTGGCCAAATCTTTCCAATATCTTCGCTTCAAGGCCAACAAACCCTTCATGCAAACCATCGGCCAAACTCTTGCGCAGAAGCTTCAGCATTCCTATAAATTCATCATTGATAGTGGTATAGGTGCAAACATTTTCGAGCATCCCAGCAATTGACTTTAATGAGTCCAGGATCATTTGATCTAAAGCATCAGGGATGCGCTGCGTAGAGGGGCCGGCAGAGGTACTTGCCTTTGTAGTACTCTCCCCCTTAATGGCAGCAATCTCCAATCGTTGTGCATCAAATTGATCTTGAATGGCGGTTTGTGCAGTGATGAGTTGAGCCATCTGAGACTGCACAGTAACTTGATTCACTTGAATTGAATTCAATGCTTGTAAAATCTTGGCGCAGCTTATTTAAGGAGAAGAGATATGAGGTAGAGACCGCAGGAACCGTAGAGGTAGCAGGAGGCGGTTGCTCTGTCGTCTTGGGAGGAGAAGTTGTTGAGATGGGATCAAAAGGAGGGGATCGGTGCAGAGGAGATAGATGCGCAGGAGATCTATGCGCAGACGAATTTTCACTACTTTTAGAGGCAGTGGCACCATCCTTGGCAGAATCTGCAGGGATAGGATCAGCAGCAGGAGGAGGCGCTGGAATCTCTGGCGCAACAAAGTCAGGTTAGACAGTGGGCACAGCAGGAGTAGGCTCAGGAGGAGCTGCGCCATCACCACCAACAGTCTGATCCACTTCATCAGCATCATCCTTCTCAGCCTCAAGCTCAATGTCCATGCCTTCATCCAGAACAGAGGTAACCCTGCGCGTATTGCCAACAGGGATATTAACGTGCTAAAATGCGCTGGATGTTGGTTCTCGTGGAGAGCTGGGAGGAGATGGAGTAGTTCTCTTCTTGGAACCCTTGGCACGAGTGCGCACCACTTGCTTGCGGCGAGGAGGAGAGGATAGTGGAGCATCTACAGCAGCAGGAGCGGGCGCAACCGGAGGGTCTTGTGTAACTGGAGCCTTGGGATGAGTCTCCCCCTGAATCTCAGGATCTTCAGAATCACCAGTGTGATCCATGCGCGACTCAGAGTCATGCGCAGTAGGAGGAATACGTTGGAAGGCACTCTTGGCAGTCTTGGTCTTCTTTGGAGAGGGCACAGGTGCATCAGCCTTGCGCTTTTGAAGGGAGGCTTTGGAGCAGTAGGAGCAGGTTCTCTGATGGTAATCCCTGTGGTGGATTGGACGAAGGGAACATCCTTTTGCTTCTTGGACTTGGGTTCAGCAATACCTTTGCCCTTGCGCTTGGAGGTTTCATCAGCCATTTACTGCGCAGCACTTGTGCCTTCGGCGCCCTTCTTGGCCTTGCCTTCCTTGGGTAACTTTCCCAACCATGGTTCCCTGTTGGGATCTTCATCTGATTTTCAGATGCGATAGTAATCAGCATCGCCAATCTCATCGCGCAGCAGATGAAGCTGCGCTCGAGAGTAGAATTTCGAGGCACAGGACTGCTTCAGAATAGGCTTCTTCCTTACAAAATCTGCCAAGTCTGTATATTGGAGGAGGAGCTTGGAAAGCAGGCGGCAGTGCGTCCTGTACTTAGGCTTGGACGCGTTGAGGCGCGCATCATAGAAGGTCATGGCTTTCGTAAGCTCATTCCAGATAATCTGCGGCCAGTCCAGTTTTTCCATGAGGTAGATGGCTGCGCAGTATTCCCACTGCTTGGAAATAAATTTCCCTTTGTTCCCATTTTTGCAGTTAAGGGAATCTCCAACCAAGGTGCACAGGTGATACATCACCTCACCGAACTCATTGCGATCATACACAGACCAACGCTTGACAAGAGTGGTCTCCCAAACTAACTTCATTGCAAGCCTATCTTGCCGCGCAGCATCAAAAGCATCAGGCGCATCGCCAACATCGAACTCGCAAAGCCTGCGGATGTGATTTGGGTGCACCAAAATTTCACAGTTCTGAACAACTGCCTTAATGATCCTTGTGCTCTCACAACAAGAGCGGTCTCGAAGAACTCATCGACGAGTGAGGGCACGTAGAAGGGTTGATCCAACGTAAAAAGAGGAAGAATTCCGGAGGATCGGAGATGCCTTATCAACCTGCGCCCAACTGCGTCTTGGTTGAGATCTTGCGGATTGACTTCCCATCCACAAATGAAATAGAAGGGATTCTGCGTAAAACAAAAGTTAGGAATTAGACAAGTTATGTTGCGGATGGAGCTGTGCGCAGGCACAGATAGCGCATATACATCTATGCGCAGTAACTCCATACTTGATAAACTATCATAAAAGGTGTGCGCAAAAACAAGCAATCATGCGCAAGATACAAACACTTAGAAAATTTTATGCGAACCAAAGCATAAAAGAAAAATAAGAACTTGATGAACACGAAATGAACTGTTCATGGTTATGAAGAACACTAAGAACACTAAAAATCAAAAGTTGACCAAAAAGAACAAAAAGCATATCAAAATGACCGCATGAACAGGACGAAGTCAACCATGTAAACAAAATAGTCAATGACACCAAAACAAACCCAGAAATTCAGAATAACCGTTCGTCTGCTATGGAGGTTTTCGGATAGAAAATTTTGCAGAAATCACTTAAATAGAGTATTGATTATGAAATAAATTACATGAAAGAGTAGATCAGGGAAAATCGAACACAACACAACAATCGATTTCAAAATGATCAACAATCAAGCACACAATCACAAAGGAAAGCTTTTAAAGCTTAGAACCCTAACAATGGCGAAAATTAAAAAAAAAAAAAAGAAAGTTATAAGAAATCATACCATATCTTTGACGACAGGCTGGGGAAGTTGTTGTTCTTGTGGAGACCCAGATTCAGAAGAAGAAGAAGTTTCCTCAGATGAAGAAGAAAGAATGACTTCGGGCATTTTCTTGGAAGATTTTTTGGGGCCATGTTATAGAGAGATTTAGACGAAAATGGAAGTTTTGGGAAGATGAAATCTAGAGAAGATGAAGGTCAAAGAGAGAAGAAGAGGAAATCTTTGGAAGTTGGTAAGAAATAGAGAGAGAAAGTAGACGTTTGGTGAACGAGAATGAGCAGTAAAGAGAGAGGAGAGAGGTCGTAGACGGTTTATACCAAAAGAGGGAAAAATGGTGACGTCAGCGCAAGGACAGTTGGTGAAAAAGCGGAGTGGGGAACGTGCTGCGATGACGTGGCCCAACCGGATGCGCGCGTGCGCAGGCTTAGCGCGCGCGTGAGTGTGAGTTTCTAAGCAAGTCACTATCGAGTCACCTTCCTCATAAATGATGGGTCAGTGAAAGGATGGGCGCACGTTAGCAGGGTGACGTGGCCGAATGGGGATGGTGCCAAAACGGAGTCACAAAGATCAGTTTCCCGGGAAAAATCATATAAAATGAGCAAGGGAGAGATTCTTGGGCAGAATCTGTAACTGACACGCCCCAGAAGCGCGCGCATCCCACCTAGGCGGCGGAAGACGCGCGCGTCTGGCCTCAAGGGGCGGAGGAGCGCGACTCTGAGAAGCGACTTTTGACATAATGGACTAGAAAGTTAGAACTGTTATTCAGTTTAGTCCCGGGACTTAACGGAGTCCGTCTGGAACTTAACCAAAGTAACAGAACCTAACAGGAAACACTTAAAAGAGGGAGAAACACAAAATCAAGTGTGCAATCGGGTGAACGGTCCAAGGCGGGGTGTCTACAGAGCCCCTCGGCGGCGTGGATTGCGAAGCAAACGCGCCGACGAAAGACAGACATCCGCCTAGGGCATCACCAAGAAAAGGAAAAGACTCGATAAAAGCAGGAATTTGAAATTGCGGAGGATAGAGGTGTGCTCCCTGTGTGAGCGGCTTTGAGAGATAAGGGTGCGCTCCCTGTGTGAGGGGCTTTGAGAGATAAGGGTGCGCTCCCTGTGTGAGCGGCTTTGCCAATAGCAGGATCCGTTTGCTGGAAGCAGGATCTGTTCGTTGAGAGCGAGATCCGTTTGCTGGAAGCGGGACCTGTTTGCTGAGAGCGAGATCCGTTTGCTAGAGGCGGGATCTGTTTGCTGGAAGCGGGATCTGTTCGTGGAGAGCGAGATCCGTTTGCTGGAAGCGCGACCTGTTTGCTGAGAGCGAGATCCGTTTGCTGGAGGCGGGACCTGTTTGCTGAGAGCGAGATCCGTTTGCTGGAGTGCGGGACCGGGGGACCGTTTGCTGAAATGCGGGACCCGGAGGACCGTTTGCTGAAGTTGCGGGACCCGGAGGACCGTTTGATGAAATGCGGGACCCGGAGGACCGTTTGCTGAAGTGCGGGACCCGGAGGACCGTTTACTGAAGTGCGGGACCCGGAGGACCGTTTGCTGAAGTTGTGGGACCCTGAGGACCGTTTGCTGAAGTTGCGGGACCCGGAGGACCGTTTGCTGAAGTTGCGGGACCCGGAGGACCGTTTGCTGACGTGCGGGACCCGGAGGACCGTTTACTGAAGTTGCGGGACCCGGAGGACCGTTTACTGAAGTTGCGGGACCCAGAGGACCGTTTGCTGAATTGCGGGACCCGGAGGACCGTTTGCTGAAGTTGCGGGACCCGGAGGACCGTTTGCTGAAGTGCGGGACCCGGAGGACCGTTTGCTGAAGTGCGGCACCCGGAGGACCGTTTGCTGAAGTTGCGGGACCCGGAGGACCGTTTGTTGAATTGCGGGACCCGGAGGACCGTTTGCTGAAGTGCGGATGTAGATCTTATTTGATGAAGAAGTAGTGATTCCGTGGATCATCCCGGACCAATTTGTTGTCGTGAGTCGTACTTTGATGTTGAGTGTTTGACTTTGAAATTTGACGGGGTGCGGGCACAGTTGACTGCGGAATGCTTTGTGCTGGGGATGAATTGTAAAAAATAATTTTTGAGAATAATGAAAGACACCCTACTTTGAGTGTGAGTTTCTATCCTATTTCAGTTTTTAGACCTGCCTTAAGGGCGGACCAAATTAATGTGTGCCCTTCCGAGTGCTTGCTGTCATCGTTTTGAGCTTCTCTTGTTGGTGGGATTGATCTTTTCTGTAGATTGAGGGCGTTTGAACGTGCCTGGGCTTCCTTCTTGAGCTGACAAGGGCTATTTCTGGAGCCTTCTTATGCCTGGGACGCGGGCGCTTCCTCTCTCGGACACGGGACGAGCGCGCCTTGTAGACCGGTGTCGGGAGGCGCGCGTCTCTGGGAGGCAAAATTCAGGGCCTGATATTTGCTGGCCAAAAGATCCCCCAACAGCTATAATATCCGCTTCTGGTCGATAATTCAATTCCAACAGACTTTTTCTGCCATTTTTGAACACCATTTTATTACCCAATCTTGCTTATAACCTTCTTTCCCATGGCCTCCAACCTTTTTAGTCTTGATGCCGAGGTTGTCAAGAGTTACGAGGAGGATTTGTCGACCTTCGTGTATTCTTTTAAGACCCATCCCAAAAATGCCTTCATCAAAGACTTCGGGCTTCGAATTCTCTTTACTTTGCGGACGTTGAAGCCGGATTGGGACTTGTTGAAGGCTGCTGCAGCCTTTTGGGATTGTGATAGCCATACATTCAACTTTTCGGCTAATGAAATGGTGCCGACCGTTGATGATTTTGGGGCCATTTTGGGTATGCCTTTGGCCGGTTGGATTGCCGTCCCCAAGTATCACCGCGGTGTTGTTGATTCTTGGGTTGATATTCTGAATCTCCCTGTTGGAGGAGTGAAGAAAATGATGCACGGGACCGTTGTTGACATAACTGATCTTCCGATGTTTTTCAGTTTGCATTCGGAAGATGTCGCGGTTCAGTCCTTTAAGAGAAATGCCATGGCTGTCTGCCTTTTCAGCGAGGTTTTGTTTGTCACTCCTCTGGGTACTGCGGATGCGCAGTTGGCTGAAATTGTGTTGCAGGCAAAAGGACAGCGATTTAGCATAATTCCGCTCATCGTAGGAGAGACCTTGCATGGTTTGGACGAGTTGCACCGTACGGGCGAGATGCGACGAGGAAGCCCCTTGCTTTTGACCATATGGCTTCGGGAGCACTTCAGGCTTTATGCGGCGGACGGCGACCTTTCTCCTTTTGCTGTTCATAGGCGTCGGTTGCTGATTAGGGATTTGACCGAAGAGGGTTGGAGGAGATTTTTTGCTTCTCGTCTCACAGCTGATGTTGAGTGGTGTCCTTGGGGTCTTCGCCCTTTTGTGGAGTGGACTTTCGGTTTCCAGCATGTGGTTTTACCCGGATTGAGGGACTCTTCGTTTTATCAGCCAGAGCGGGTTTTGAGACAGTTCGGTCGTCAGCAAATAATTCCTTTCCCGAAGGATGGGGTGCTTCGTCCAGTTTCTTACATGGTTCCGGCCTTCTCGAATGAGCTTCAGTTGGCTTGAGGAGATGATCGTGACCGTTGGGTTTCCGCTCCATTGCACCGGGGCAGCATTTTTCTTCCCGAGAGTTACTTGGATCATTTGCTTGGTACCGTCTACCGTGGCATTACTTGGGTAGATGCTCTTCGGGCGGAGTTTTTAGGAAGGGATTTTGAGCCCAGCAGTGCTTTGAGGTATAAGGAAGCTGCTGCTGATGTGAACAACATTCTGACCGACCCTTTCGGTACCCCTTTGGATGATTTTTATGCTCGGAGGCGCTCGGTTGCGCAGAAGATATCGGTCCGTATCAGTGTCCCTAGGCCTCCCAAGAAGAGTAGGATTGATGGCTGTTCGGGTGGTCCTTCGAAGGCCAAGAGAAAATTAGATTTTTCCTAGTACCCCCGAGAGATTGCAATTTAGAATAGACCACTTGTGTAGGATTTAATGTTTTAATGTCTTTTAGTAGCTCAACATTTCCGTTGTAATGATAAGAATGATTCAAGAAATGAATAAAAATTGCATCTTGTTATTTGAAATGATTTGGGTATTTGTTTATGTTTTAGACCGCACCCGAAGGTTGCCTACGTTCCTCCAGTGTAGAGGCTCAGGTCTCCGTTGTTCAAACAAACGAAGACCATTTTTTTTTTTTTTTTTTGTGTGCACCCTGTTTTTTGCCTAGACCGCCCTTTCGGGTTTTCAATCTAGCGGGCTTCTTTTTTGCACGTGCTCTAATTTTTGCCTAGGCCGCCCTTGCGGGTTTTCAACCTAGCGAGTTTTTTTTTTTTTTTTATGGTCTACGTTTATTAGACGTAAAACCTCTTCAATTTGTCGAAGTTGACTTCCTTTGGCAGCTGATCTCCGTCTAAATCCACGAGTCGGACTGCACCGCCGCTCAGTATCTTCTTGACTACGTACGGACCAATCCATCGGGGTCCCCATTTTCCAAGGGGGTTCATGGCATTAGGAGGGTGTTGTCTTAGGACCAAATCTCCCACACTGATGTTTCGGGGCTTCACCTTTTTGTTGAAAGCCCTAGCCATTCTTTGTTGATAGGCCCTCGTACGCTCGATTGCCCTTAGCCTTTTCTCGTCAAGTAGGGCTAACTGTTCATATCGGCTTTGCATCCAATCGACCTCATTGACTTGGTTCTCGAGGAGGACCCGTAGGGATGGGACTTCGAGCTCTATTGGTAGCACAGCTTCGGAACCATATACCAGTGCATAAGGAGTTTCTCCAGTCGCTGTCCGTATTGACGTGCGGTAGCCCCACAATGCTAGAGGTAGCTTATCGGGTCAATCCCTTCCAGTGGATGCCATTTTCTTCACAATGGTCTCGATTGTCTTATTGGCTGCCTCGACCGCGCCGTTTGCTTGAGGGCGGTATGGAGATGACTTGTGCTTAGTAATCTTGTATTCTACCAAGAGTGCATCTATTTCTTTCTCAAAGTGAGAGCCATTGTCTGAGATGATCTCATGAGGAACGCCGTACCGGCACATGATGTGGGTTTTTACGAATTCGGCCACTTTCTTGGCGTTAAGAACTCGGTAAGCCTGTGCTTCGACCCATTTTGTAAAATAGTCCACGGCTACTAGGACGAAAGATTTTCCATTGCTTCCAGTAGGGTGAACTTTGCCGATGATGTCTATGCCCCAACAAGAGAAAGGCCAAGGCGTGGTCATATTGTAAAGCTGTGAGGGTGGAGCGTGCTGTAGATTGGCATGGAATTGGCATTTGGCGCACCTCTTGACTTTCTCGATGCAGTCCCTTTCTATGGTACTCCAATAATAACCCATGCGGAGTCGTGGATCTCATGCATTATTTCTTGAGCTTCGGTCTCATTTGTACATAGGAGATTGATCTCTTCGTGGTGCCTTTTGTAGACTCTGTCCCCAATCAGTACATATCGGGAGGCTAGTCTTTGCAATGCCATTTGAGACTTCTTATTGCTGTTCTCGGGATAGGTACCATCTTTGAGGAAATTCATGATATCCGCGTACCACGGGGAGTTTGTTTGGACCTCGTTGATCTCGATACTCATGCAGTATGCCGGACTGTTTCGTCGGGAAATTTTGAAGGGCTTCACCATTTTACCCTCAGGCATTTCGACCAGTGAAGCGATGGTGGCTAGTGCATCAGCAAAACGGTTCTTGTCCCGTGGCAGGTAATTGAAGGTGATTTCTTGAAATTGTTCAACCAATTCCTTGAGATGTTGACCATACCGTTGCAGGGTTGAGTCTTGAATCTTCCATTTTCTGGATGTCTGGTTGATGATGAGCAAGGAATCACCGAATACTTCTAAACTTGTGACATTTCTTTCGAGGGCTGCTTCGAGCCCCGCTATGCAAGCTTCGTACTCAGCGGTGTTGTTAGTGGCTTCAAATTCGAGGCGGATGGCAATTGGAGTATACATGTCCTTTGGATCAACAAGTAACATCCCTATGCCATACCCATGCTTATTGGCTGCGCCATCGAAAAAAGTTGCCACTGATTTTCCTCTGTTGTAGCGCAAATTAAATGCTCATCGGGGAACTGTATATCTTCCCCCTTCACTTCGTCACACGGAAATTCAGCAAGCTGATCACTGAACACTTTCCCCCTGATGGATTTGAGTGTGACGTAAGTGATATCGTAGCCGGCGAGCATGAAATACCATTTGGCTATTCTTGTTGACATGAAAGGCTTCTCGAAGATGTAGCGGAGCGGGTCCACTTTTGCTACCAACTTGATTGGGAAGGCCTCCATGTAATGCTTGAGCTTTTGAGTAACCCAAACCAATGCAGCACAGGACTTCTCTAAGACAGAGTAGTTCTTTTCAGCTCCTTGAAACCATCGGCTGACAAAGTAGATGGCATTCTCTTTTGTGGAGTCTCGCTGTTCTTGTGCTAACATAGCCCCTAGGGCTTCATCATTGACAGTGAGATAGAGCAAGAGAGGCTTCTCTTCGTGTGGTGGAACCAAAACTGGAGGGCATGTCAAGTAATGCTTCACTTGGTCGAAAGCTTCTTGGCACGCATCGGTCCATTCTAGAGCCACATTCTTTTTGAGTAGCTTGAAGATTGGATCACACATGGAAGTGAGTTGGTGCACAAACCGACTGATGTATTGGAGTCTGCCCATGAAACCTTTGATTTCTTTCTGCGTCTTTGGGGGAGGCATGTCAATGATTGCCTTGATCTTGGAGGGATCGGCTTCAATTCCTCTTTCAGTGACCATGTAACCTAAAACTTTCCCTCTGATGACCCCAAAAGTGCACTTTGCGGGATTGAGTCTCATCTTGTGTTGTCGAAGCCTTTCAAAGAACTTGCGAAGGTCGATCAAATGTTGACCGTTGGTTCCCTTTGAATGGATGATCATGTCGTCCACATAGACCTCGATCTCTTTATGAATCATGTCATGGAATAGATCCGTAACAGCCCTCTGGTAGGTAGCCCCAGCGTTCCTTAGTCCGAACGGCATGACTGTGTAGCAAAAGGTCCCCCACGGAGTTGTGAAAGCTGTCTTGTGTTGATCCTCTTCGGACATGAGAATCTGATTGTAACCGGCAAAACCGTCCACGAATGAGCGGACTTCATAGTTGGCAGTTGAATCGACGAGCATGTCGATGTTTGGTAGTGGAAAATCATCTTTCGGGAAGCTTTGTTCAAATCTCGGAAGTCCACACAAACTCGAACCTTGCCGTTTGCCTTTCTGACTGTCACAATGTTGCTAGCCAAGTTGGATACTCAATGACTTTGATGAAACCCACACTGAGGAGCTTTTCAATCTCTTCTTTGACTTGTAGAGACCATTCTGGCTTGATCTTTCTGAGCTTCTGCTTTACTGGCTTGGCGTCCTCTCTGATCGGAATTCTGTGCTCTGTGACCTTTCTATCCAAACCCGGCATGTCTTTGTATGACCATGCGAATACATCCACAAATTCTCTGAGCAGTGCAGTCAATTTGTCTTTGTCTTCCCCCTTGAAGAAGCTGCCAATCTTCGTTTCTTTCGGCTCTTCGTCGGTACCCAGATTAACAGTATGCAATTCTTCATCAGCCCCTGGACCATTTTCACCACGACAACGAACCTTTTGAGCTAGTTCATTTAGGTATGTTATGTTTTCGTGGTCTATTTCATCATAATTTGAATCGTCATTAACTTGTTCATTAAGTTCGTTATTAGTTAATTCATCATTTATGATGTTTGCAATCTCGGGGTACTCAGAAATATCGAATTTTTCATTAGCAAAGAAAGGAAACACACGCTCGGTTATTGCCTTCATATCCTCTTGGGTGAGGGCATTAGAAACATTCTCGGACTCGAAAGTAAGTGTGAGCCGCTCTTCCTTTGTTGCTGTGCGGGGTATGCAACCCATTTCTCGGACCAAGAAATCCTCGGATACTAAGGGCCCCTTCGTTGAATACCAGTTGTTGATTGGCTCGGAGCTTGGTGGGATCTCACTGATAGATGGGCTCCCCATTTCTGTGTTGTCGGAGATGGCGTTGACTTGACAATTGTCCATGATGGCAAATTCTTCAAACATGGAGGCTAGATCGGCTAGTTCTTCCCCCACGGTAATCTCTACCTCGGATTCTATAGTCACTTTCTTGCCCCACCACTCTCGGGGTGACATTGGAGTAGGTTCCCTTTCTAGTGCCGGTATTTCACAATCGGTGAAGATCTCGAGACCGGGCTTTCTGACGCCCTTGTCGTTAACCCACGGTTCGGGAAAGATCATGTACGGAACATCTTCCCCTTGGCGAACAAAATAACCGTTTAGTGTGTTGCGGTAAGGCCTCAAGTTGGGGATTTCATATCGTCGACCTTCTTTGCGAGCTTGGGTCCTTTGATTCTTGACTGCTTGCTCGTACTTCAAGTCATCCTTGGTAGGCTCGTATCCCAGACCAAACTTGTTCTTGACAAGAGGAACTTCTACGGGGTGTAATATCCCTTGTTGATGTTTCCCTAGGCCAAGACCGGGAAAGTGATTCATGTTCCTCATCATGCGGAGGACTTTAGGATTGCTGGGGACCCACTGTCTGTTTCCCCCTTCTTTGTCAATGGTGTTGACGCCGGAGAGAGTGGCATCTTCTATCCCGTGTTGGACTTGGTGAACGGGTTGTCCCCCATTTCTGTGGATGGTGACATTTTCAGCCATGATAGTGACTATCTCATCCCCGTTTCTGATCTTGACGCACTGATGGAGAGTGGAAGGCACCGCATTGGAACTGTGGATCCAAGGTCGGCCCAGAAGTAGGTTGAATGAAGCAGGGACATCAAGTACTTGGAATGGGACGGACATGATCATGCTTCCAAATTCGATATCAACTTCTATCATTCCCATGACTGTACGGGCAGTGCTGTCGTACCCTCTAATGACTTGTGCGGAGGGTTATAAATCGAAGCTTTTGAGCCCCAGTATGCCCATGACTCGGCTAGGCATTAAGTTGAGTGCAGAGCCACCGTCTACTAGAACCCTTGAGATGGGTATCCCCCTTACCCTTACTTTGAGGTAGATGGCTTCATTGTGTTCGGACCCAAATGGCGGGAGGTCCATGTCGGCAAAAGTGATGACATTGCCGAAGTGAATGTGACCTATCACTGCTGTGAGGTCCTCGGGTGTCGTGTCGGGAGAGACTGATGTGTCATCCAAGTTCTTGATGAAGAGGTCTCGGTGTTTCTTTGATGATGCAATAAGGTCCCAGATGGATATGTTGGCTTGCGTCTTCTTGAGTTGTGTTAACAAAGGATCTTCGGGTATGTCGCGTGCTTGCGATCTTTGAGAAGAGGTGCTGGTTGCTGCAGTATTGGGAGGGGTTGTGCTCGTTGTTACTCGGCCGCTGCGAGTGAGCACGTTCACGGTCCCTTGTATCTTCTTCTTCCTATTCTCTAAGACTTCCCTCATAATCTCATCATAAGTCACAACATAACAAGAATTATCAAGTTTATTCATATCATCGGAGCCCTGATTCACAATTGGGATCGAATGAGTGGTTCCTTCAAACTCTCCTACCTCTATTACATTGACACCACCCTCATTAGGGATTATGAATTCCTTCTTGTCTATGAGGTCTTGGATGGTGTTGCGGATGGAGAAGCAATCCTCGGTGAGGTGGCCGGTGCATTGATGGTAGTCACACCATTTGTGGTGAGCATGATTGGCACGGAGCGGTTGTGGTTGCTTGTACCCTTGAAGAGGGGTGATTTGTCCCTTGGCCTTTAGAGCTTCATAGGCCTCGGTGATGGTCATGCCGTTGAGAGGAGTGTAGACGCGGTCGTTTTGGAACCGCTTGCCTTGTGGTGGGGGAACCTTCTTGTAATTCCCCTTGTCAGTAGTAACGGCATTGACAGAAGCCTCTTTGTTTGAACTAGAGGCGGCCTTGTATCGGTAAGTAGGAGTGGCCTTTTTAATCTCCTTGAGCAAGCATCCATGCTACCCCCGCCTCATACATTTGGGAGAAGTCGGAGTAGCAAGCCCCACTTAGGTGGGTGCGGAGATCAATCTTGAGACACTTGAGAAAGATGTCCATTTGCTCTTTTGTGTTCGGCCTTTCAACAATTTCAGAGAGTTTGTCATTCCATCTCCTTGTGAAGTCAATGAAGGACTCGTTGTCTCTTTGAGTGGTTTTCTCGAGCTCTTTCTTTGTGGGCCGGTGAGTGGTGTTGCCTTGATATTGATTCTTGAAGGCAAGCATAGCGGCATCCCAATCAAGACAGACAGTGAGCGGGAGAGTTGCATACCAATCCTTTGCCACCCCCTCGAGGGTGAGAGGAAAGCATTGAGCCATAACTTTTGGTGAGACCTTCTTCGGAACCATAGCCCAAATGTAAGTCTCGATGTGAGCCATTGGGCATGAGTTGCCCTTAAACTTGCTAATGTCGGGCATCTTGAATTTGTCGGGAAGAGCGGCCATCGTGCTCATGAGGATGGATGACTGATAAAGGCTTGTGTTGGAGCCTTTTCCCACGTTGAGGCCGTCAAATTTCTGATCAATGTAGGCCATGATGGAATCGACCATTTTGGGGTCGTTGTTGTCGGTGCTAGGTCCCCCCACTTTTTTGGTACGGGCACTGACATACGGGCTTTCAAACAAACCCTTGGTCCACTCGGATTCCTCGTTGTCATTAACCCCCTTGTTCTTGGAGAGTTTGAGGAGCTTGGCTTTCAGTTGGTCAACCTCGGCCTCGTGGGCCTCCCTTTGACTGTCGACATGAGCTTGCCACAAGGCTTCTTTGGTTTGAGCCTCGGTGTTGAGAGTGGTGATTTGTTGTTGGAGTGTTTGAACCATGGCAGAAAGCTGTTCGAGAGTCATGGCGTTGTTGGTGTTGGAGTCGCCGGCCATTGATGATGTAGAAGCTATTGGAGTGATCGGTTCACGGACAAGCATGTTGGATGAATCTCTGTAGATGCGGAGAGTACCAATCGGACCTATAATTGGAGAAGTAGCCCTTGTCAGTCTCGGTTCACACTTTCGGTCCATGAAGAGGTTGAGGACACATAGTTGGGCACACGACTCGAACCACATAAGAAAAAAAAAGACTCTTTTTTTTATTGCGTCACACTAAATTAATGTAGTAAAGCATACATGCGGGGACAGATTTTTATTTTCGTCCAAAATAACCACTTTTGGGGACGGATTTTTATTGCGTCTGTTTCAACAAGTTGGCATGTATGATTTGAAGACATTAGTTTAGGGAAATCTCGGTACATGGAAACCGACTTGAGTCACGGAGTGTTAGACCCTAACTAGAATTGTGTGGTTTGTGCTCGGCTTGAATATGAGGCTTAAAGGTCACCCCCGGCATGTAGTCATGAACTACGCCACGGGCTGAGGTTTACCGCTTCGAAAGAGCCAAGGTCGAGTGGAGCTTGAAACTTTCTAGGACGGGCCTCGACGGGTTTGGGGTCGGACTTGTGCGACTCGATAGTGAGCAGTTTATAGGAGTAATGTGCACGTAGTGTGAGGTCTATCACGTGACAAAAAATTTTATTTATTTATTTTTTTGAAAAGAAAAGATAAGAACACATAAACACATAAACTACAACTCCCGAATCACCCATGACCGGTAAATAAAACATAAAAATAAACAGTCCAAGGGTTCAACTCTGTTCTGATGCAGGCAACTGTGCCCACACCCCACTGTTCTGTCCAGTCACTGAAACCTGTTCTTGCCCTGGAAATTGGCCCAGAAGCGCGCGCCTCGGGCTAGTGTTGTGGGAAGCGTGCGACTGGCGCATAGAAACTGGGAGGCGCCCGCTTCTGGGCTCACCTGTCAGATTATCAGAAACTTATGGACTCAGGGGATTGCCCTGGTCCTGATTGTGTGATGGAACCCCTGCAATGTTTGTTAGCACGAAATAATAGGAAGAATAGGAAGAACACATGGAAGGCGGGCGATTCTGGAATTTGACGCGGGACGCGCGCGCTTTGGACCATGAAGGTCCGAGGCGCGCGCTTCCCATGTCAATTTCCAGAATGCCCAGAAAAGTGAATTATGAACAGAAACACAAGTTTAACCCTCTACCTCCCCAGCGGAGTCGCCACTGTAGTTACCCCGGGGGACCACGGCTTGGCTAGAGCGCGTGAGTTAACCTAGGATGTCTAATTGTGTTTTAGAGTCGCCACCCACGTTTTTTAGGAACGTAAGAAAACCTAATGTTTATGAGCCTAAGCTTGATTTATGAAAACAGAGATTCTTTGGGATGAGGGGTTCGGGGGTTAGGTTACGAAATGGGAAGTACTTAAACACCCATTTCGCCCGAGCAAAGTCGGTCTTGTTTGTTCATAATTCACTTTCTAAGATAAATGTGTTCTTCCTATTAAAATGATGATGAAAGGGGGTTTTAGAGTTTGAAATGTAGGGAGATGACTCCTAGGCCAATTCAATGTAATGAAAGGACCGTTGGTGTCATGTCCCAAATGGTTTTGGGTGATTGCACATGTGATTGAAGAAGAAGAAGAAGAAGAAGAAGAAGAAAAGAAGTGCTTAAAACATTTACCTATAGTATCCTTCGAAAAGAGAACCTCTTGTAAAGTCTTGAAGAAAAGGTTGAGTACTTTTGTTGAAGAAGTCCTAAAGGAAAAGTCTAGGCAAAGAGTGAGTAAAAAGTCTAAAGTGATGATCTTTTCAAGTCCTCCTCCAATGATGGATTAGAGGGGTTTTTATAGTTGAAAAGTGATGTTTTTTGGTGCCAAAATGGAGTCACAAAGATCAGTTTCCCGGGCAAAATCATATAAAATGAGCAAGGGAGAGATTCTTAGGCAGAATCTGTAACTGACACGCCCCAGAAGCGCACGCATCCCACCTAGGCGGCGGAAGGCGCGCGCGTCTGGCCTCAAGGGGCGGAGGCGCGCGACTCTGAGAAGCGACTTTTGACAGAATGGACTAGAAAGTTAGAACTGTTATTCAGTTTAGTCCCGGGACTTAACGGAGTCCGTCTGGAACTTAACCAAAGTAACAGAAACTAACAGGAAAAACTTAAAAGAGGGAGAAACACAAAATCAAGTGTGCAATCGAGGTGAACGGTCCAAGGCGGGGTGTCTACACTCGCGCTCAGCAGCAGAGTCATCCTTTTCTATTACAATTTCAGAAGGAATTTCAAGAGATTCTTTGCGCGGAGGCACAGCTACAAATTTCTTTGGTAGGTCTGCTCTGGCAAATAAGTACTTGCCATTCTGTCTGCTTGGAGTCAGATGTCCTATTTCCACTAGTTCTGTGATAGTGGGACCTTTTTTCTGAATTGTCCTTGGCGCAGCCTTTGTGTCCGTATCGGGATCATTGTCTGAATCGCTATCAGCATCAGCAATGGCCACCAAGCAGAGCAGTCTATCCTCAGAGTCATCATCATCACTGTCTTCGGTGTCAGTCTCTATCCAAGTCTTCAGTTCCTTTTCTGCGCAGTCTTCTTCAGCAATCATTCTGCGCTGCTTTGATGATCTCTGCGCAGTATTCCTCTTCATGTACTCAAATTTTGGAGTAGGGCATTTTAAGGCAAAATGACCAGGATTTCTGCAGTTGTAGCAGACCAAGTCATCATCTTTCTTTGAGTCTCTGCCACGAGAGAATTTAGCTGGAGCTTTACTTGAGGATCCTGGCTTTGAGAATTTCCTGAACTTTTGAAATCGCTTTACGAACATAGCGAAATCATCATCATCCATTTCAAGTAGAGAGGAAGTGGAGACTTTGTCTGAGGTTTGAGCAGGCGCATGTTCCTTTTGCGCAACATAGGAAACAAGTTTTCCTTTGCCTTCAGTTTCATCAATTCGATCAAGTTTTAGCTCATACACTTTTAAGTTGGCGTATAAGATGCGCAGAGGCCAAGTATCTAGAAATCCAGAATCTTCCAGATGACTGGCCTTGTGCACATATATGGAACCTAGCGCATCTAAGAATTAAGAATTGACTTCTTTATTAGTGAATGTGGTTCCAAGAGATTTACAAGAGTTTACAACAGCACAGAAGCGATCATAAGTTTGTCTCAAGGTTTTACCATCCTTTCTCATGAAGCAGTTGAATTTTCGTTGCACCACAAATCTTTTGTTTTCCTTGCTTACTTTGTCTCCATTCACATATCCTTCAATAGCATCCCATAGTTCCTTTGTAGTTCTACCGCTCACAATTTGATTGTGCGTGGAGAGGTCTAGAGTGCTAAGAATGATGTTTCTTGCTCTTCCATCATAGCCAACCCATTTCTTTTCTTCATCAGTCCATTCCTCTTTGGTCTTCTTGATTTAGGATTGTCCTTGTTGTTAGCAGCATCTGGATTAGCCTTCATTGGGATGTAGGGTCCTTCAAGAACGATGTCGTGGAGGATCTCGTCGATAAAAGAAAAATGAGTGAGCATGAAGTGCTTACAGATTTCGAAGTGATCTTCATTCAGCACTGGAACATGTGAATAGTTAGCCATTGCCCAAGATTTTGAATCCATCTTGAATCGGCACCTAAGCTGTTAAGCTTGAAAAACAAAACAAGTTTTATGAAGGTGTTTGCTCTAATACCACTTGTTGGTCCTAAAGGGGCAACAAGGGTATGAAAAATGCTAGAAGGGGGGTGAATAGCGTTTTTAATATTCTTTTCAAACCCTATTGTAAAGCAATGACTTATGCGCATAGTTCTCAAATAAGCTAATTATAGCGCGCAGTGAGAGTGAAATGCACAGCGGAAGTTTAAAGCAGCACTGCGCAGGGTATACTGCGCAGCAATAAAACGCAGGCGCTAAGTTTGGCTAAAAATGTAGCGCAAAAATGTTTCTATGGTTCTAAGGAAGATGAGCAATAACAATCACAGCAGTAAAGTATAGCAATCTGAAAGATCAAACAAAGCAGTAATTCAGAAATGATTAAGCAGGAAATAAATAGCGAGAATAAAGAACAAGCTATTTGGAGAGGTTCGATCGATGAAAGATCTGCGTCCTCTACCAAGATGGTTAGTCTTGGATTTTCTAATGAGATTTATATTGATGTGAGGAGCTTTTACAAGATTATAAAGAATCAAAACTCAAATCAAAATCTAATCTATGAAGTGCAAATCCTAGACTAAACCGGTGTTTCTCGAGAAGTAAGATCTAAATGATCGAAGCTTCAAGAGGTGTGTGCGTGACAGAATTTCTGGGCTCTATGAATCTATGAGATGAAGAGCACGAAGAATTCTGGTGATATAAGGCTTAGGATCTGGGCAGGAGTTTGAAGGTATGAAGGTTTGAAGGTTGTTCTTGAATATAGGATTATGAGCAGCAATCTTCTTAACTTCAAGGACACTTATGAAAGCACAAACTCTAGCAACTTGGAAATGAAGATAAGCAGGCTATTTATAGTAGAGAGCTTAAAACTAGCCGTTAGTGCTCTGAGCAAGGAAGATGATCTGGCACAATATGATTGGTGCGCATGTATCCTTTATAGCCGTTGGGGCTCTGATCAAAGTTGATGACCGGCACAATGTGATTGGTGCGCAGGGATCTTTGAGCCGTTGGAGACTGAGCATGAAGACCAAATTCAAAAGCTTCTTCTAGAAGGTTGACAGCTGTCTTTATTTGAATTATTTCATCTGAGCGCATCTCCACCGTTGGATATGCTGAGTGTGCAAATTTTTCGTTTCTGCACACCTCAGCACTTTAATAAGCGTGCATCTTCTAAGCATTTTCCAAGTTAGGTGATCTTAATGCATCGAAAGCTGAGCAAGGTAGAATGCTGCGCAGGAGAGACCTGCGCAGTGGTGTCCTGCACAGAGAAGTACTGCGCACTGACCACTGTCTTGCTTAGTTCTTCATTCCTTTTCGCTCCAAGTCCTATATTCTAAGCCTATACTATAAAATGGGCTAAGCTAAAAATTGAATTTATAAAACTTCTTACATAGGGTCCTAAAGTCCATAAAATACTCTTAGGTGATGGTATCAATCAATTCTAACATAATTAGGAGGTTAAGAGATAAGCATACCCAACACCCCCCTTGGACAAAACATTCATTTTTAAAACCTTAAAGCCCTGATTAATTATATGCTTAAATAATTTTATTCATTGTTTAAATAATATTATCGCCTAAGTGATTAACGTTATTTAAATCCAAAATTATTAAAGTGTTGAATGTTTAAGTTAATATGTGAATGACTTGAATTTTCCAAAGAAGATCTTGACATTTGACTAAACTTGAGCATTCATGTGACGACAAATAAAATGAACATTAAGTTGTTTTGTTAAATTCTTAAGACTACCCAAAGGAAGATTAAGTATTTAATCAAACATTGTTCAAATTACTTGTTATCAAAGTCAATTATTTATGAATCAACTCGCAATCCAAAGATTAGTTTTGATGTCATGTTAATTGACTTATTGATGGATTTCATTTGATATAATTAATCTTTTATTCATAATGTAGTTACTTATTATTGTTTTGTATTCGTTCTTGTTCTCAATTCCTAACAGATTTACTTAACGCTTCTTCTATTACTGCCGCGATGAGCACAATTCCGATGCTTAATGGGACAAACTTTAAAACTTGGAAAAACAAAATTGTAATGATCTTAGGGTGTATGGACATAGATCTCGCATTTAGGGAGCCGTTTCCTCTTCCTCTTAATGATGAAAGCACCCCTGAGGACCGCTTATATTCTGAGAAGTGGAAACGCTCTAATCGCGTGAGCCTAATGATTATGAAAAATGTTATCCCGAAAACATTTTTAAACAGTGTTCCCGAGGACGTTGATGGTAAGACTTTCCTAGAGACCCTTGAAGAACGCTTTGCAAAAAGCAAAAAGTCGGAAACAAGTTCTACCCTAAGGAAACTTGTTTCCATGAAGTATAAGGGTACCGGGAATCTTAGGGAGTATATTTTGGAAATGCTTCATCTTTTGACAAAGCTAAAAGCACTTAAGTTAGAGGTGACTGAAGAGCTCCTCGTGCATTTAGTTTTGATCTCTCTTCCTCCTCAGTTTGGTCACTTTGAGGTGACCTATAATTGTCAAAAAGACAAGTGGAACATTAATGAATTGATTTCACATGTGACACAAGAGGAAGATAGGTTGAAGCAATCTAAGGTAGAAAGTGCTCACTTAGCATCTACCTCTTCTCACGGGACTAAGAGAAGAGGGAAAAAAATTGCGGTGACAAGCAATAAGAAGCCTGATGGATCATCTGATGATCGTAAAGAAAAGAAGTGCTTCTTTTGCAAGGACCCTACACACATGAAGTACGACTGCCCTAAGTATCACGCTTGGCGTGCTAAGAAAGGTATGTCATTTGGTCTTGTTTGTACTGAGGCTAATTTAGTTTCAATTCCTACATATACATGGTGGTTGGATTCTGGTGCAACAACTCACATAAGTATGTCTATGAAGGGTTGCCTGAATTACCGAAGACCTAGCGAGGATGAAAGATTCATCTATATGGGAGCTGGGAACCCGGTTGAAGTTATGGCATAGGGACCTTTAGGTTGTTATTAAGTACTGGTTATTATTTTGTTTTAAATAATACATTCATTGTACCTTCATTTAGAAGGAATTTAATATCTATCACTGTTTTGGACAAAGAGGGTTACTCTTGTTCATTTGGAAATAATAGATGTGATCTTTGTTTTAATTACATTATGTTAGTACTAGTACTTTATCAAGTAGTGATAATATTTATTTGCTTAACACTACTCAAACAATCAATGAGTCCCATAATAATGAAACTAAAAGTAAAAAGCGAAAGTTTTCAAGTGAAAATTCTTATACCTTATGGCATAGGCGTTTAGGTCATATCTCCAAAAGGAGAATTGACAAGCTTGTGTCGGAAGGAATCATAAATAAACTTGATATCCCGGATAAATACTTTTTCATTGAATGCCTAAAAGGAAAGTTTACAAACACGAAAAAGAAAGTATCCTCGAGAGCATCCAGTGTCTTAGAACTAATACATACGGATATTTGTGGGCCATTTCCTACTCCTTCTTGGAATGGTCAACAATATTTTATTACGTTCATAGACAACTACTCTCGATATGGATACATTTATTTACTTCATGATAAATCTCAATCTTTGGATGTTTTCAAGTCTTTTAAGGCCGAAGTTGAAAATCAACTTGGGAAGACTATTAAGAACGTTAGATCCGATCGTGGTGGGGAGTACTATGGTCGGAATGACGGTTCGGGAGAACAACGTCTGGGTCCTTTTGCTCGCTATCTTGAAGAGTGTGGGATTGTCCCTCACTACACTATGCCGGGTACGCCTAGCATGAATGGTGTAGCTGAGAGACGTAATAGAACACTTAAGGATATGGTAAGAAGTATGGTTTCTTGTACTTCTTTACCTCACTCATTAGGGGGAGATGCTTTGAAAACCGCAACTTATCTTCTCAATAGGGCTCCCTCTAAGGCTACTAATAATAAAATCCCTTATAAATTATAGACGAATAAGAAACCGTCCTTAAATCATCTTCATGTTTGGGGTTGTCCAGTAGAAGCTAGGCCTTATAGGCCTAACGAAGGAAAACTGAACGCTAAGACAGTTAGTAGTTATTTTGTGGGGTATGCCGAGAGATCTAGGGGCTATAAATTTTACAACCCGAAAACTCGAACCTTTTTGAAACGGGAAATGCTAGGTTCTTTGAGGATGTTGAATTTAGAGGGGAAATAAGGAATAATAATTTTGATTTTGAAGAGGAAGAGGCATCCATTTCTATACCTCTTCCCATTGTAGTTCCAATTGGAAATTAAGTACTTGTACCTGAAATTCAAGAGGAACATGCAAATCAAAATATTAACTCCCCTATAAATATTGAACAACATGAAAATGTTGATCAAAATGAGGAAATTCAACAACCTCAAAATGAGGAAGAACCAGTGCCTTTAAGGAGATCCACTAGAGTAAGAAGAAGTGCCATTTCGGATGATTATGAGGTGTATCTTGCTGAGAATGAAGGACACCTATAGGTTTAGTTGGAGATGAGCCTCTCACCTTCCATGAAGCCATTAAGAGTCCTAATTCTCATAAGTGGATCAATGCCGTTAATGAAGAGTTGAAATCTATGAAAGACAACGACGTTTGGGATCTTGTCTCATTGCTTAAGGATGTGAAACCTATTGGTTGTAAATGGATATTTAAAACCAAAAGTGATTCACAAGGCAATGTGGAAAGACATAAGGCTCGTCTTGTTGCTAAAGGTTTCACTCAAAAGGAAGGTATTGATTACAAAAAAACATTCTCTCTGGTATTTTCTAAAAACTCCTTTAGGATCATTAAGGCATTAGTGGCATATTATGACCTTGAGCTTCATCAAATGGATGTAAAGACATTTTTTCTCAATGGCGACATTGAGGAAACCATCTATATGAAGAAACCAGAAATGGTGGATGATTTGGAACAAACTAATCATTTAGTTTGTAAACTTAAGAAATCCATTTATGGGCTCAATCAAGCTTCTCGTCAATGGTATTTGAAATTTAACCAAGTAATTCTTTCATTTGGCTTTGAAAACGAATCTTGGTGAAGATTGTATATACCATAAGTTCAGTGGGAGTAAATTTATATTCTTAGTCTTATATGTGGATGATATTTTGCTTGCTAGTAATGATATGAACCTTCTAAAAGAAACTAAGAAATTTCTTTCAAACAAATTTGAAATGAAAGATCTTGGTGAGGCATCTTTTGTATTAGGAATCCAAATACATCGTGATCGCTCACGAGGTACTTTAGGATTATCACAAAAGGCCTATATAGAGAAGGTATTACAAAGGTTTAGCATGCAAAACTGTAAACCACATGACACCCCTGTTTCTAAAGGAGATAAATTCAGTCTTAATCAATGTCCCAAAAAAAAAATTGAAACCAAGTATATGGAAAATATCCCTTACGCATCAGCAGTATGAAGCTTAATGTATGCGCAAGTCTGTACTCATCCAGACCTTGCATTTATTGTTGGGATGCTTGGTAGATACCAAAGCAATACGGGGAGAGAACATTGGGTCACAGCCAAAAGAGTGATGCGGTGTTTACAAAACACCAAGGACTACATGCTTACATATTCAAAGTCGGATCATCTTGAGATCATTGGGTATTCCAAGTCTGACTTTGCTGGATGCCAAGACAGCCGTAAATCAACGTCTGGTTATGTCTTCACATTAGCCGGTGGAGCAGTTTCTTGGAGAAGTGACAAGCAGACACTCGTTACTTCCTTTACCATGGAAGCCGAGTTTGTTGCTTGTTTCGAGGCATCCAATCAAGCTATATGGCTGCGTAAATTCATTGAGGGACTCCGTATTGTCGATAGCGTCGAAAGACCTATTAAGCTATATTGTGACAATAGGGCAGCGGTTTAGTACTCTAATAATAACAAGAGTTCGTCAAAGTCTAAGCATATAGACATTAAATTTCTTGTTGTAAGAGAGAGGGTACAAAAGGAACAAATAGAAATACAACTTATTGGTACAAAATCTATGTTAGCGGATCCGTTTACTAAGGCGTTATCACCTTTAGTGTTTCACGAGCATGTTGCTCATATGGGTGTAACAACTTTTGATAACATTTAATATAGTGGGAGTTTGTGTTGTTTCTTCATTTTATTGTTCTAGTATTTTTAAAGTTTGATCTCATTTGGTTAAAGTTGGACTAGTTGAAAGAATATAGATATATTCATTAAGTTTCATGCTACACATCTATACTTTTGATCTATGTCATTTAGTTGAATTGGTATATGTGATTATAGTGGGTTTAGTTGCGAATCAATTACAACGACTGCCCCTTTAGTCCTATACTTATATGGCTAATGGACGAGATTGTTATAGATGACAACAAAGTACACATTTGGGTTGTCATTTATGTTATATTCATGGTTTAAAAGGAAGAAATTTGTTTTGCAAACCAAGTGGGAGATTGTTAGATCATTATGGCTTGCAACACAAGTTATTTAGCACCTTCCATAAATAAAATCATGTCTATAATATTAATATAAAGTATAGTCAAACTTAGTCAATGTGTAGAATCCCTGAAATGTAATTTATCTATTTATGATGGGCAAAATGGTAAATTGACATTGCTTAAGAAATGAATAGGTGTGGTCCCTAAATGAAATGTCACCAAGTCTACTATATAAAGGGTCTTCCATCAACCCTTAAGACTACTACATTTTCTTATATTCTCTCCTAAATTCTCTTCATTGGAAGTACTTGAGAGATTAAAGAAGACATTCATCATTTAGAAGAGCCATCTTCCTACATCTTCTTATTGTTCATCATTTCTCCCTACAAACATAAACTATGGATTCAACAGGTATATTTTCATGCTTCCGCCTTCATCTCCTTCCTCAATCTCCTTCTAAATATGAGTATGGCATCCGGGGTCATAAATTGTTCCAACACCTATATCTCAAAAGAAAAGAAAAAAAAAATATATTCCAATCTCCTTTTGAGACGTGGGCAGGGGCGGACCCACCTTGGCACACACTGAAAGCAAAAATGGAAAATAGTCTCATTTCATCTTATTGCAATACGTTGAACAAGAACCGAAGCAATATATATATATATATATATATATATATATATATATATATATATATACTCCCTCCGTCCCATAACAATGTGCACATTTTGACTTTTTTGGTCAACTGAGAACATCTTTGACCATAATTTTATGAATATCTAAATATCTCTATGAAATTCTAAAATTTGTTATTGTTTTACTATTAGAAATACTATCATTAACTATTTTTAGAATTGTATATAGATATCTATATATTCAAAAAATTATGGTCAAATATTGACTCAATTGACCAAAAAAATCAAAGTGTACCCATTGTTATGGGACGAATGGAGTATATATATTGGACAGTGAATAGAAGCAAATGATAAAGATTCATAAATCAATCAAATCAAATCAAATCATACAGAAAATTATCATGAAACAAACTAATTTGGAGCCCAACAGATAAGATGCATGACATTATCTGCCTTTTCCATCTCCCTTAGCCTCCGGCGCCTCTCATCATTATTGTTGCTACCATTTCTTGACACCTCCCTCATGCCGGAAACTCGCCTGACATTGCTAGAATTGTCAGATTCCGATCTCGGTTTCGCCTTTGTTATCCCTCTTGAATTCAAGCTATCTTTTGCTCCTTGAACTACTCTCAGGAAAACTCTACTTATATGCCTCAAACTCATCTCTTTGTCTCCCTTCCACGTTTGTTAATTTTCTGTGAATAAAGTTTGAGAAGGGGTTTTGTGTTTTCATTGACAAATTAAAAGTTGAAATAATTGACTATTTCTTGGTGAAAGGGCAAGCAATTAGTAATTCCTGCAATTGATTAGTGGTAGAGATTTGTAAATGTAATCAATTCTTGCCAAAAATGAATTGTCTAAACTTGGTAACAGAAAAATTCTCTAAGACTTCATCTAATTAATGAAAGTATTGCCGCTGTTAACTATTTCACGCATTTTATAACAGAAATAAAAAATTAAATTAATAGATTTAAACAGCTCTACATAATTTCTTCAAAAAATAAAATAAAATTAGTTCTTCATGAAATGCAATATGCTTTTGTAATACTCCCTCTGCCTCAAAAAGTTTGTCACATTTCACTTTTTATGATCGACTCACATTAACTTTGACCATATGATGATATCAATCTAATGATCATAATGAAATTCTAAAAAGGCGAATTACATTTTGGGCCCCAAAGTTTAGGGGGTGTTCCCAAGTCAGACCCCATTCAATCACTATTCACATTTAAGGCCCCAAAGTTGTTATTCTGTTAGCATGTTGGGTTTTTTAACCAATTTTGTTAGAAAAATTCGTTAAATGATCACGTGTGATTCACATGTCACTTAACAGAGGATATTTTTGAATAATAATTTATTCATTATTATTTTAATGCAAATTGAACGACTCAAACTGAAATTTTTTCCACTTAAGGGCTTTAAATGAAATTTTTAAAATTAATAGGATAGAAAATACATTTTATTTAAAAATATTTAATTATTAATAAATAATTATAAAATTCGTTTTTAAAAAGCAAGGCATTAATTTTTTTCTCAAGTATAATTTTATACTTTGACTATTTTAATTGTATATATTTTGAAAGAACCATAATTATTATTTATACTCACTTTAAAATAAATGTTAAAAACAATAAAATGAAACCACTAAGTGAAGAAATTGGAGTTTTTTTTTTTACCCCGTTCTTCATCTTCTCCGTCTACGACCACCACCCCAACCACCAACCGCCGCCCTCAACGCTTCCCTCAAATTAAAATTTATCTCCCCATAGTCTCTATCAGTTAAGTTGATAATTTTCTCACAATCAAATTGATAATTTGCCCGAAAATCAAATCTCCATGGTTTTGTCAATTTTCCATCAACGCTCACGCCATTAACCAGATTAACCCAGTTTATCCCCTTATCTCAGAACCACCACAACTTTCCAGACTTCGGACGCCATCACCAACACCACAACCACCATTAACAAAATCAAAAACCTATTTCATAGAATATACTCAAACCTGATTCTTTAAAATAATCTGAAAACTGTGGGTTATTGTTCGGATATTGGGGGCGGGCTATAAGTCTCCACCAACCATCCAACTGGGTCGCCGAAACATTGAAAAAGGAGCGCAGACAAGTGGTGTAGGTGTTGGGGAATTGGGGGAATCACATCATCCACTAGCCCATACTAGCAGTCATCAACATGGAGAAAATAAATCAACACATGAAATAATAATATGAAAGAACAGGAACACCATAATTTGTTAACCCGGTTCACCACCACCACGTAGCTACATCCGGAGGCCCCAAGCCATGATATCACTATAATAATATGTTTGATTGTTACAATTTACATATGCACTCACACAGATCTAGCATAGTAACTCTCCATGAACAATCTCTCATATATATTATCATCTCTCCCCAAGAACACACAAACAATATAAATATGGCCGGGTTGTAGGATCGCCCCCCATGGCTCTCCTAGGCCCCCGGCCCCCTCCTACACACTATTTTTTGCTCTCTCTTGATATCCTAACTCTCTCCTTTTTGGGTACAAAATATTATGGTGGTAGTCACAATATATTTATAGGGATACAAAACATATTCCTGATCAAAACCTAATTACCCGGAGTCCCTGAGACGGAAGGAGTATAATTGAATATATGAAATCAATTACACTAAGGAAACCAATTCCTTAGTAGGTCTCTACCACTTTCCAGACACCTACTCCATGCAATCAATAATTGGCCAAACACAATTCGGCCCACACCAAGCCAACTCCAAGCCGGCACCAATCTTCACGCCAATAATCGTCCCCGTCTTCCTGTCTCTCTGGGCGGTCGCCCACCTCCTCTATGGGCGGTCACCCACTCCAACAGTCCTGCTCCGATTTTCGCTCCATCCAGGTTTCGCTCCTCGCTCCTCCGCGGTTTTGACCTTCTCATTGGTTTTGACTCCAATCCCAACAATCTCCCACCTGGAGACATAAATCACCATTGTGACATGCTCCTATCATACTCCCACCAGAGAATGATCCACCAAATATTTTACCACCATGTTAAGCCTCCACGCTCAAGTAATAAGGCGAGTTGAAACCAAGCGACGCTTCAACCTCTCCGTGTTAGATCCTTCTTGCCTCCCCAAATCAACTTCTACCTTGATTTCTTTGCAAGACTAACTTCGCCTTCTCCCTCCTAGATCCACTTCCCTTGCAATGCTCCCCATGAAAATCGGACACACCTTGCTTCTTGCATTGACTTCTTGTGGTCTTTTCTAGCTCTCTGTTAGGGCCTTTTGACTCCCACTGCGTTGCAACTTTTGAGTCACTCTCCCCCCTAACGCACCGTTCATTGATGTCTCTCCGTTTTACACAAATAGGCCGGTCTCCAAGCCTCTTGCTCCCACCCAGAACGAAGTTGATGTTGTCGGTAGAGTACAACATCCTCCTTATCCCTATCCGTCGTTTGCGAGAAGTCCTCCTCTTCTCACGTGGTCAAACCGGCTTATACCACTCACCTCTGCATCGTCAGTTGCTTACGCAAGTGCCTGATGCAATTTCTTTTCTTTCATATTTTCTCCAACCACCTTGACTGCCCCAAAATCCCTTAAACACCTCCAGATCCGATCTCTGCATCTCCAAATTCCACCTCGAATTTCTGCAGATCTCATAAGAAACAAACGAACTTTTCGGACTTTCTGATCTTCCGCACGATCGTTGACCTATTTGGCACGTGTCTTGCTTCAACCAAAAACCCTAGAAGCTCTCAGATCCCTGCACATCTTCCACACAAAGAATCTGCACTGCACGAAATCTGCACGTGCGCTCCACCGAGCCTGCACGTATATTGCACGAATTCTGCACGTGCGCTGTACGAAAATCTGTTGTCGCTTTTCTTCACCTTGGATCTCCCCTAGATCTCGAATCAAAGCTCTGATACCAGTTGTTGGGGAATTTGGGGGATCACCTCATCCACTAACCCATACTAGCAGTCATCAACATGGAGAAAATAAATCAACACATGAAATAATAATATGAAAGAACAGGAACACCATAATTTGTTAACCCGGTTCACCACCACCACGTGGCTACATCCGGAGGCCCCAAGCCAGGATATCACTATAATAATATGTTTGATTGTTACAATTTACATATGCACTCACACAGATCTAGCATAGTAACTCTCCATGAACAATCTCTCATATATATTATCTTCTCTCCCCAAGAACACACAAACAATATGAATATGGCCGGGTTGTAGGATCGCCCCCCATGGCTCTCCTAGGCCCCCGGCCCCCTCCTACACACTATTTTGTGCTCTCTCTTGATATCCTAACTCTCTCCTTTTTGGGTACAAAATATTATGGTGGTAGTCACAATATATTTATAGAGATACAAAACCTATTCCTGATCAAAACCTAATTACCCGAAGTCCCTGAGACGGAAGGAGTATAATTGAATATATGAAATCAATTAAACTAAGGAAACCAATTCCTTAGTGGGTCTCTGCCACTTTCCAGACACCTACTCCACGCAAACAATAATTGGCCAAACACAATTCGGCCCACACCAAGCCAACTCCAAGCCGGCACCAATCTTCACGCCAAAATCGTCCCCGTCTTCCTGTCTCTCTGGGCGGTCGCCCACCTCCTCTATGGGCGGTCGCCCACTCCAACAGTCCTGCTCCGATTTTCTCTCCGTCCAGGTTTCGCTCCTCGCTCCTCCGCGTTTTTGACCTTCTCCTTGGTTTTGACTCCAATCCCAACAGTAGGAAGATGACCAAGGCTTGGATTTGGTGGATATGAGACAGGAGTTTGCAGATATATAGGTGGGGGGTTGGATTTAAGAGAAATGGACATGGTTGGCCGAATTTGGAGAAGAAGAACAGGAACGGAATGGGTCGTTTAGGGTGGTGGGTAGGGGAAGCATGATCATGAGGTGGTGGTGTCGTGCGACTGAGGAAGAGTAGAAGGAAGAGTTGCAGAGCGGGGTTGGGGGAGGCATTGGAGGATCGGGAGGGGAAGGAGACATGTTGAAGAATGATTAATCTGTTTTTTTCTTATTCCCTTAAGGACATTAATGTGCCATTTGCCTGTATTTAAACCCTAATCTTTCAGATTTACATTTTGAACCATTAATATTTGTTTTATCTCTTTAATATAAGAAATTCCATTTAACCCCCCCCCCCCTTAAATAGAAAATCAACTTTAATTTGAACCAATGTGTCAAAAACATCTTCCGTTAAGTGACATGTGACACGCACGTGATCATTAATGGTTTTTTCTAACAAAACTGGTTAAAAGACCTAACATGCTAACAGAATGACAACTTTGGGGCCTAAAATGTAAATAGTGATTGAATGGGCTCTGACTTGGGAACACCCCTTAAACTTTGGGACCCAAAATGCAATTCGCCCTTATAAAAATTGTTATCAATAAATCACTAAAAGATTTATCAATTACAATTTTTAAAATTTCACTAGAATGATTTAATCGATATTAATATTTGATTAAAGTTTATTTATGTTACTAAAAAAAAGTCAAACGAAATGAAGATTATGAGACAAAAGGAGCATACATTTATTTTACGTTAATAGTCCACTATTCATTTTGTGGATGTGAAATTTCAAGAGTCATCTTCTAATAACTAAGCTATAAATTTATTTTTTCTCAGATTCTTTTTTTCATTTTCAAAATATGATATTTACTTCCACATTATTGGAAAGATAATTATAACTAGTGTAAGTTGTACGATATTAAAAAATATAAAAGTAGAAAATTTATAAGTTTGACTTTACAATGCAGAGTATTTTCACAAAAAAAAAAAGATGAAGTTTAACACTATGCGTAGACGTGCAGTGCAGTGCATGTTAGAGGCAGTTATCCCATATCGAAAATTAACTAGCCATGCAATGACTATATAAGGCTCGTTTGTCACAGCTGATTGCTGATGACTTATTGCTGGTGGCTGAAGGCTTATAGCTGATTGACTTATAGCTGATGAGCTGAATAGTGTTTGTTTTGGTTGTTTTAAAACAACTTTTAAGCTGTTATAAGCTAGTTGTATATGTTTGTCAAAAAAGTAATAAAATGCTGAAATATGATAAAAATACCAATATACCCCTAATATAAAAAAATTAACCATACGCATGCTAATCTACCCTATAGTTAAATAATATAAATTGCATTTTCATGAACTAAAATATAGTCTCATACATTTATTGACATATTTAAATTAAATATTAATTTTCTTTTTTCTTTTGTAATTCAAGACAAATATATCAATTCTTAAAAAAAAAATCTCATTTTCCATTCTTTTAATTTGGAATCACGCCGCGGATCAACTCTCTTTTAAATCGAAAAAAAAAATTAAAAAAAAATATGATGAAGATAAACACTTATATATTTTAACGCATATTGGATAAAAAATGTAATAAAGGAAAATGTAAGAAAATCTAAATAAATAAAAATTAAATGTAATCTTTCGGTCGGATAAAAAAATTAAAAAATTATTATTGGGAGTACTTTTAATAATATATTAATATTAATTTTGATAAATTATCTTGATGATTAGTTTTTTTTAAAAAAAAATATTAGTAAAAATTAATTAAAAAAATTATTATAAAAATAAGAATATATTTATGAGATGGAGTAGGAAGTACTATCCAACTCCTCCCTATTTTCTTGAAAATTAATTATCAAACTAATATACAAATATAATTAAAACAATACAAACTTTAAAAGAAAAATTTTACACGTTAAATCATACCATGTAGAGGAAGCTTCACTCACAAATAATATATGGAAATGGGGGACTATTTTGGGGGTATAAATTTTCCATCAAAACTGTATTTAGGCGTCTTTCCATGCATAAGTTAGAAAAAGCAATATTTTCTAGCTTTTTTACTTTTACTTATTTAGGCTATAAAAGAGTTGTATTACATTACTTATGGGCTTTTGACTTAAAAGTCAAAACAAACACTATAGTTATTGCTTATTTTAAGCCAAAAGTCACTGAAAATAAGTGAAAACAAACGAGCACATAAAGATCCTGGACTACTCCTTCTATTGTCAATTGATTTTTGGGATGAAACCTTATACTTTATCATGGTATCAGAGCTGGCCCCATATCGAAAATTAACTAGCCATGCATTGACTGTATAAAGATCTTGGGCTACTCCCTCCATTGCCAATTGGGAAAGTCCAAATAAAGTTGGTGAAATCATCCAAAAATAAGAGGTAGTATTTATGACCTGCAGAACTAAGAATAGGCGAAGTCCATAGATCACTATGCACAATATCAAATGGAAAACAAGTATTGGAAGTACACGGAGAAAACGAAAGCTTAATATGATTTCCCAAAGCACAAGAATCACAAATACCATGCAAAGACGATGTCTTACAATAAATTAAATTATTTGAGCAAAGGAGCGAAAAACAGGTGCTCCCAAATGACCTAACCTATCGTGCCAAAGGCGCGGACTACTAGCGGAAAAAGCAAATGGAGACTTGGTGCAAGAGCTTGAAGTGTTGATTGGATAAAGATCTCCTGTGCTATATCACATCTCATGATGGGTACCCCGTCCAAATATCCTTCACATAAAAACAAATGTTCTAAAGCATTTCTACGGATTTTTTTCTCAAATAATTCCCTTTTTCATAAGTATTTACCATAGTATCACATTTTTTAAAGTATGTACCAGAATGACCAACTTTGAGGTAATTCGCTACTAGGAAAAGCGAATTAACGTAATTCACTAATGCCAAAAGTGAATTACTCTTTGACCAGATTAGGCCCGATTTGCATTAGGGCGTTAATTAAGGTTAACCTAATTCGCTTCCTGTGCTAGCGATTTATGCCAAGGTAATTCGCTTCTTCAAGAAGCGAATAAGTTTAAATGATTTCACTTTTTGCGGAAGCGTATTAGGTTAAAAAAACCTCTTCAGTTCAGTTCAGTTCATTACAAACGAACACAGAGAGTTTGAGAGGGCGATATCTGGGCGATTGACCTGGTGTGATTGTCGACTGGTTAGGGGTTTTTCTCAATTCGAAGCTATGTCATTCCCGTTCCTAATATAAAATGTAGTATTTCTTTATTTTTAGCAAATAATCTATCATATGAATTGGTTGGGATTTTGCCATTTTTTGGTTCAATTTCGTGGGTGATTGTCGACTGGTTATTGAGTTTAAGTAGCGTTTATGATTTGGTTTTTGTACAATTATATTGAATGTGTGGTATTGCATGGTTGATTTCAAAATTGGTTTGAAATTGGGGCTATTTTGAAAGGGGATTTTGATGATTTTAAAATGGGATTTGATGATTTTAATTTGTAGTTTTTCTTTGAAAGTATGAAAATTATTTTGTGTACTGAAAAATTAATGCAAAAAATGTGATTGATTTTTATTTGAAGCCTATTATCAGTAAAGCAAACATGGATTCAATTAGGGAAGGACTTTGTGTTGGGTTGCTCTCTCAGTTAATCAAGTGATTGATTAACCTGTTTGAAAATTAACACTCCCTTTGTCCCACACTTTCCACTAATCGTGGGTTTTTTATTGTTACAGATGGATGTAAATGAGCCGTTGTAGATCCGGGTCCTTTGAACCGGACGGTTGCTGACGTTACAGGGTTCCCATAGATCTTCTCAACTATGGGCTGGGAAGAGGTTTGTAGTATATCGTTTCGACATGGTGTCCAAAGCCCCCGACAAATATAGATGGAAGGGTTTGTGAACAGATAAGGGTTTGCGGGTTTACGGAGTTTACAGGATGGGGGAGATGAAGAAATATGACTGTGCTTTATTTGAGGCGTTGGTCGAGCGGTGGCGCCCGGAGACCCACACTTTCCATCTACCTGTTGGTGAGATGACGATTACGCTGCAGGATGTGGGTCATGATGGGTTTTGCCGATAGATGGATTGCCCGTCACGGGCTATCAGACATATATGACAGACGCCCAGTGGGCTGATTTGTGTTTTGAGTTGTTAGGTGTCAGACCTGGTCCCCCGAACTTGAAGACGGGGATGTTGAATCTCAAGTGGCTTAAGGAGCATATCTTGAATCTTAATTTGGGAGAACATGCCACAGTAGCGGATATTGATAGGTACACACGTGCCTATATCTTGGCATTATTGGGTCATATATCTTGCCAGATCGCAGTAATTCGAAGGTGAAGCTCATATATTTGCCACTTCTTAGAGACATCGATGTTGTAGGATCTTATAGCTGGGGCAGTGCTGCGTTGGCCATCCTTTATCGAGAGCTTTGCAAGGCGACTTCCCCCCAGACTAGTCAGTGTGGAGGATTCATGCCGATTGTGCAGGTATGACTATTTTAAATATAGTATACATGTGCACCATATCATTTTATTATTATATATTTATATATATTGAATATTTATAAATATGATTTGATTTTTGAACAGATTTGGGCATGGGAGGATAGAGATTGAGGGTACCCAGCCGCGGTCGTTAGGCGCTGTATTGGGGCAGATGTAGATGACC